>PITA01017489.1:0-27961 GCA_004023965.1 Spilogale gracilis | reverse complement strand
GGGGTGGGAGGTGGTTTGCGACTCACTCATCCCAGCGACCTACCTCAGCAGGAGAGTTAACGGCGGCCACGTTGTACCCATACTGGAAGGACGACCCAAAGGCGGCCACCAGTGTCGCTAGTAAAAGCACGAGTGTCAGCCTCTGCAGGAGGAGAAATCCCGGCTTAGGTCAGAGGGGGCAGCTGGGGTTCAAGGGAACTCTTACCCGGAAGCCTTCCAGAAGGATGCAAGAGAAATCTGAAGATTTGTCGTCTTTCGACTGCTCGCTAGCTCAGAACCTACCTCTACCACCTAACCTGGTAGAAGGTTCCCTGAACCGCAGCACTTAGGGGCTAGATGATTCTCTGCTCTCGGGGGCCACTCGCCCCTACCTGTGACAGCCCAGCTGTCTCCAGCCTTTGCTAAATGTCCCCCTGGGTGGGGGAAGCAACTGCCCCTGAGAACTGCTGGGTTAGAAAGACACTGAAGGCTCACCTGCTCCCACACTCTACCTAATGTCCGAAATGCGTCCCCACCATTCCTACCACGGGCTGTGTTCGCTGACAGGAGCTAATGGCACTCAAGTCCTCCCCTAAAAATCGAAGAGGAGAAAATGTGAACAATTATGACTATTTAGGGCCACTGATTAGTTTCCTTTAGCCTCTGGACTTTTGCTATAACAGGCATGGCGAGAAAATATTTAAATACAGGTTTCTGGGGACTCAAAAATGCACGTTCTGTGATCATATCCCCCTTTGCCACGAGGAAACTGAGCACTTATTTAATGACAAAGGGGGAATCGTCAGGAAAGTCATGAAAAGCTGGAAAAAAATAAAAGTGGAAAAAGTTTTCCTCCTCGAATCTATATATTTTTTAAAAAGATATTGTTTATTTAACAGAAAGAGAGAGAACAAGCAGAGGGAGCAGCAGAGAGAGAGGGAGAAGCAGGCTCCCCACCAAGCTGGGAGCCCGATGCGGGACTCGATCCCAGGACCCCGGGATCATCACCTAAGCCTAAGGCAGACACTCACCAACTGAGCCACCCAGGGGCCTAGAATCTACAAATTTCATCTTGCATTTGCCTACTGCCACTTTCTAGCTTAATTGCTAGGATCTTCAGCTCCCTGATCTTTAAAAGGAGGGTCATCACGTTCGCTCAGAGCTGTTGCAAGGTTGAACTATGAAAGTGTTGAGCTGTGGAGGTGAATCCACCGATGGGGGCCTGGGTGTGGCTCTCAGAAGCCCTGGAGCCCTTCATCTCCATGCTCCCATGGAGGCCCTGTCCAGGGGACACGTGGTCCCCGGGGGTGGCTGAGACCCTACAGTCTTCCTTTGCGCAGCACCTCTGCCGGGAGCTGAGCGAGGAGCTGGGCAGGCAGAGAGGCAGCAGCCATCCCCTCCTTGTCGGGGGCCCTGGAGAGCACGAGCTGGTCAGCCCCCACCAAGCAGGGACAAGTCCTGCAAGGAGGCTCCATAAATGAAACCTCACCCTTCTCCCCGCTCCACCAAAGGAACTAACAAATAGTTAATTCAGCAAGAAGTTCCTGGCAAGGAAGGTAAGAGGCATGCACTCTGGTTTCTGGTCTCCAGGCTCTCGTCAGCCCCCACCATCCCCTGGTGTCTGCGTGGCATGCAGGGGACAAAAGTGTGTGGGGGGTGATGGTGCCCAGGAGAGAGGGTAGGTTCTGGAGCTCCTACCGTGCTACTTGTGACTGCCAAAGGGGGGGCAGGAAGGCACATGCACACACGCACCCACCCCAGATGCAGGACAGGGCTACTCTAGCTCCCCCCCCCCAAGTGCTCTGGACGGGCACTCACCCCCACTGTGAGCCCCGCATTGTTCTAAGTGCTGGGGATATAGTGGGAAACAAAACAAAGTCCCTCCCCTATGGCTCTTCTATGGCTTGATTTTGGGGAAAGGAGGGAGGGAGGGAAGAAAGGGAGAAAGGAAAGGGAAAACTGATAGTTTTCCTCTTCTCATTCTCTTTAAGTAAATGATTAACTAGAAGCACAATAGGCTTCACTCAAACTGGTGACCACCAACTGCTTTGGTGAGTCACGTGGTTGGAAGTCCTCAGCAGAGCTGCGCTGGGGAGCGGGCAGGTGCCCCAGGATATGGGACTGCCCCTGACGGTCAGTGACAGGACTGCTTTTATGAGAACCCCAGGAACATTATCAGAAAGAACTCCGGCCACAGAGTCTCTAAGCATAGAGTGTACGACTTAACATCTATATGCTTTGTCTTCCTGAATTCAAGCTACAGGCACATTCTATGGACCCGTAGGAGACAGGGGTTACCCTCTGTCGAAACTGTAAAGACGTTCTGGTTAGGTTCTTGCTGACCACGCTGGTCCAAATGCCTTCATTCATTAAACAAATAGTGTTGGAGAGCTGACTCTATTCCACACACCGTGCTACAGTCTGGTGAGCAGATTGGCCACCTGCCACATCATGGTCCAATGGGAAGGCAGACTTAAAAAAAAAACAACCTAATAATTTAATAGTTTAACTGTCACTGTAGTGAGCTCTACAGAGAAAAAAAAAAACCACAGGAGTGGTTTAAAAGAGGAGTCAGAAGCGAACAGGGGCTTGGGTGAGGGGGATGGCTGAGCCAGGGGCAGAAGAACTAGCTCTGAGGACCATCCAGGGAGGAGCATGAAGAGAGGATCTTCGAGGGAGGATTATCGAGGGAGGACTATCGAGGGCGGATCATCAAGGGAGGACTATCAAGGGAGGATCATCGAGGGAGGACTATTAAGGGAGGATCATTGAGAGAGGATCATCAAGGGAGGATCATTGAGAGAGAATCATCAAGGGAGGACCATCGAGGTAGGACTGTCCAAGGACCCAGAACCCCATCAGGGAAATGCCCATCAAAGCTTCAGTGAGACACGGCTTCTCACTCATGAGGATGGCTAAAATCAATCAGACAGATAGTATAAAGTGTTGGCAAGGAGGAAGCTGCAACCTTCTCCCGCTGCTGACAGTAACATGTGGTGAGGCAGCCACTTGGGAAAGCTGTCCGCAGTTCCTCACAAAGTTAAACAGTTAAACAGTAGCCGTGTGACCCAGCAATCCCACACACACAGGTGTCCACCCAAGAGAAAGAAAAACACGTGCACGCAAAAACTTGAACACAAATGCTCATGGTAGCATTACTCCTATTACCCCAAGGTAGAAACCATCCCAATGCCCGTCAGCTAATGACTATATCAACAGGGGCCATGCACCCAGACAATGGAGGATGATTATACCAGAAGGAAAGACAAAGGACTGACACGTGCGACACGGTGGTGGGACCTTGAAAACATGCTAAGTGGCAGCAGCCAATCACAGAGGAGCTCTTCCTGTCATCTCCATCCTTGGGAAATGTCCAGAACAGGCAAATCCAAGGAGACAGATGGTAGACGGGTGGTTGCCAGGGGCTGGGGAGAGACGTGGGCTACTGCCAGGGGCCGCTGGGTTCTTTTAGGGGTGATGCGAATGGTCTGAACTTACTCATGCTGATGGTCACACAACTGTACATTTGTGTATTTTATCCAAATTGCTTACTTTTCATGGGTAAATTGTATGGTCTGTGAGTTATGTTCTCAGGAAAGGTACTGTATTTAAAAAGGCATGTAAAAGAAAACCACGGTTTCTTTCCTTTTTTTCCCCTTCCATCCATCTTTCCTTCCTTTCTACCTTTCTTTCCTCTTTCTCTCTCTCTCCCTTCCCTTCCTTCCTTCCCTTTCTTCCTCTTTCTTCCCCCTTTCTTTTTTTCTTTCTTCCTCCCTTCCTCCTCTCTCTCTCTTTCTTCTTCCTTCCTTTCTTTCTTCCTTCCTTTCTCTCTCTCTCTCTCTCTTTCTTCCTTTCTTCCTTTCCTTTTTTTTTTGTAGGTTTTCCAGGACAGAAAGAGAAAGATCTAGTACTGGGCAGGAAAGGGCCCAGGTCTTCCAGCAGCTTGTAAAAGTGACAAGTGGCCTTCAGACATGAAGAGGACTCTGCTATGTTTTGGGAGAAACCACACGTTCCTCATGCCCACAGCAAAGTGGTTTCCTGTTTCATAACGCTGAGCACATTTTAAGACTTAGTTAAAAAGTCGCCTCCAGGGCCCATCTTGCAATTGGAAGTGATTCAGGGCTACTGGGAAGGGAGCCCTACCCCAAAACGGCTCCCTTTGGGAATCTGCTTCCTAGATCCATTCCCACTGTCCAGAGTCTCTCGGGAGAAGGCAAACATCTCCAGAGAAGTTAGTTCTTATGAATTATTAACTCTTTGAGTCACTTTCTCACACTATCGATCCCAAAGTTCACAAACAGAGAGGGAGGCTGAGGTGCTGCTGAGGGACAGGAGAGGTGCCGCGTTTGTGGCTCTGGTGGCTTCGAGCATGGGGGAGGGCGCTGGGGGGCAGCCCAAGAACCCAGGATCAGATCCTACGCTCCTGCTGCTGGCTGTGTGTCCTTCACTTGTAAAACAGGGACCAAGCGTCCTCCCTTCCTCATAGGACCGAAGTGAAGACTGAATGAGTTCATACAAGAAAAACACTTAAAGAGCCACACTTGGTTATAGTGAGTGCGGCACACAGGCTTGCTCTCATCACCAGCAGCAGTTGCACTAGACAGGACGTTATTTATCCCATGACGCTAGGTGTGCTGTTGGGGAAGGCATCCCCAAACTATGTCGGCATTTTCTAAAAACACTTGGCTCATTTTCTGCCCCCTCCAGGCCAAGCGTCCCTTTTCTTGGCAGAAAAATCCTTGATGCACATTTGATCAGATTCTGGTCTTTTCTGTCTCCATATGAGGAACCCAAAGGGCCACAGTCACACAGCCAACCGGGGGACAGAGAGCGGGGCCCCCTCCATCAGCCCACGGAGCCCCAGGTCTCTGCAGGCTTCCTGGGCCCTGCCACTTTTCCTCAGCTCCGAAATGCCCCCTGAGCTTCCCTCAGTGATCTGTAGGTTCTTTCAGTAGCCACGATGGGAATCATTTCATTTTCAGGTATCCCAGGAAGCCCAGCACATGTCCCGGCTCGGGTCCCAAGGGGCAGCTCTGGCCTCAGGCTGCCAGGAAGGGGAAGCCTCCATCCCACTGGCCCCTTTCCTTCCTTGGAGAATCCAGGGGGCATGTGGCTATCTAGAATCAGCCCACTCCTGCTGCATGTGACCATTTTCATCATCACCTCCCCAGATGTGTTGCTTCTTCTCAGGGACCAGCATGAGGGGCTTTTCCGTTCTCCCACAGCCTCACCCGGGGGCACATCCCTCTTTTCAAAAAGGAACACAGACCCGATGAGGGTCTCACCCGGCCCCCAAGTCCCTAAGTTCCCGTCAACTCATAGCCCCTTTTCTCTGAAATAGAGGGTTTAACATCCGAGCAGTCTCACGCTTTCTTGGTTGTTGCAAGAGTCAAACAAGATCCACGTGAGGAGGCTCAGTAACCCCAAGAACTCCAGTTCTCACGGGACCAGAACGCCTCTAATGGATAGAGACTAGGGAGGTTGCTAAACGCCCTACAGTACACAGGCCAGCCCCTCACAGCAAAGCATCATCTGGCCCCAAATGTCATTCGTGCCCTGCTCTGAAGAATGAGCAAAAGTAGTAGCACTTCCGGGGGACCCACTATGGGCCATGCAATTCACACGCATTATTTCCCTGACTTGCTCCAGCAGCTGTAGGAGAGGCGGTATAGTTATGATTCCCATTTTACAGATGAGAAAGCTGAGGTACAGAGCAGTTAAACAACGTGTCCAAGTTCCCGCAGCGAGAACAGGACGGAGCAGGAACGGAACCATGAGCTCCCCCCTCCTGCACCTGCTCTTACTCTGCAGGGCGCGCTCTCCACCTGTCTGCGGAACGGACTCCCACCCATCAATCATCATCCTCACAGGTAAGCAACTCTGTCCCCACAATATGAGCAGATGCAGCTACTATGCCTAAAATGCAAATTCCTTACAAGCGTTTGTAATAAATTCATAGGATCTGTCATTCTGCATTCTCAATCAAGAGACTCCCAAAGCGCAGCTGAAATTCTCTGAGGGAGGGGAGTAGGGCGGGAGGGAAGAGGCCCAGAAAACTCTTGTCTCGGAAACAAGGGGGCCTCTCCCCCCAGAGGCTGGGCATCTCTGCTCCAAGGGGGAATCAGGTTGGAGTCTTGCACCCTGTCTTTTCTGGTCCTCCCCTCCCCACGCAGGCCCCAAACCAAATGCAAATGTTCTGAAGCCCCAGTCAAAACAAATAAAGAAAAGCACCCCACCAACACTGTGCAAGGGTTTCGTGGGGCCCGCGCTGGGGACGGAGCGGAGGCCCTTCTCCTCGAGCTTTCCTGGGGAAGGCCCTCGGGGACAGCTGAAGCCTTCACCACGCTTCTTTGGTGGCAAGTACTTTCGAAGGCCGATCCGGTCAATGATCCTGAGTGTCCCTGAATCCTCTAGTCCCTTGGAGGTTCCCTTCAAGGGGGCCCCCTCCCTCCCCCCAGCAGAGCTGAGCAGGCCTTCCCGGGAGGCCCACTTACCCCTTCCCTCTTGGTCGAATTCTGCGGCTCCATCTCCGGTCTGCAAGGGGGCCGTGCTGCCGACTTCCTTTCAGCCAAAATAACAAAAGCGCTGCATGGAGAGAAAAGACATTCGGGGCCGCACTTTGGCCGGGCCAAGAAACAGCCAATAGGATTTTTACAGCCAGCCCCCGACAGAATAACCCTTTCAGGAGTCCAGAGGTGTGCGTGCCTCCTTTCACGTCTTTTAAATTCCAAGTCTGGGCTTTGGCTCAGCCCCCCACCCACCCCCCAACCCACTCCCCCTCCCAGGGCTGCAGGCCTGGCGCCTTCCTGACTGGGGCACCACTCAGGCTCCTGAGGAGTGACTGGGAAAGTTATTTCTGTCACAAGCACATGGACAGCCCCTGGCCCCACATGGTGCCAGGTAGCACAAGGCCAGGGGTAGGATCGCTGGAGGTTTCTCAGAAGTGGTCCTTGCCAGGGAGCCTGCAGCCAGCCTCTCGGAGAGGCGGCCTTGCCTCAAGTAACCATGCCACCCTTGCTCAGAGACCTTATTTTCCTTTGCAAGGAACTGAGCGGCCTAAAGATGCGGCTTTCTGTGCAGTCGTCACTTCTGGAAACGGCAGTAAATAGTTCAGATGCCTTTATCTGCAGGGCAGGGAAAGTGAGTCCCGACCACCGGCCCGGGCCCGCCAGGGTGAGCAGGCCCCAGCCCGCCATGGAGCACACCAGCTCCAGGGGCCAAAATCCGGGACAGAGTCCCGCAGGCCCACAGGCCTTCATCTTTATCAGATAGATTTCCTGTTTTACCTGCCGTGGCACAAATCTAATTAATTCAGCCATTCCGCCCCCTCCTTCCCCAATTTTTTTTTTTTATTAAGATTTTACTTCTTTGTCAGAGAGAGGGAACACAAGCAGGGGAAGCAGCAACAGCCAAGGGAGAGGCAGGCTCCCCACTGACCAAGCAGCCTGACGCAGGACTCGATCCCAGGACTGTGGGATCGTGACCTGAGCTGAAGGCAGACGCTTAAACCAATTGAGTTACACAGGTGTCCTCTCCTCCCTCCTTTGTTTATTTGGGGAAAGAGCCCACTCTGTGCTGGGTGCCTTTGCTACATCAGTAGCAAGCTAGGGAATTGTGACCAGGCTCTCGTATGGGGGAGACGGTGAGGACAGTGACGAAGAGCCTGTGTGTGTGTTGGGGGGCCCCTATGGTCCCCGCACAAGGAGAATTGGCTGTTTTTCCCCACTAGCTCATTCCCCGTCTTTTCCTTCATATGTCACAGCATGAAGCCCAGTGAAGGTTTGGGAAGACTGGAGACTCCCAATTATTTTAGCGAGCTCTGAAGAATTCTCCAAAGAAAACTTTGTTGGGGGTGGGGGTAGGGGGTGAAGGGAAGACACAGACCTTGCAAACAGAAGGAAGTGGCCTCAGTTGGCAGTCTTGGGTCATGCCCTGGGCCACCTGTCTCTGGCCTCCTGCATGTAAGCGGGGGACAGGGGTGCTCCCTGCCTGGTGCCTGAGCCCCCAGGGACTCCCGAGGGACTCAGGCATTGCAGGCACAGCTGTGTGTCACCAGTACCCCAGCATGGCTGGTCAAGAGGGTATAGACCCGCCATGGGCCCAGTGGCTCTAGTTCCTTGCCTGGCCTCCTGCTCCTCTCCCCCAGGAGCGGGCCCCAGGGCTCTGGGCTGTAGCCCTGCAGGTGCCGTATGTCCCCAGACTCTGGCCCCTGGGCCTCGCCCTCTCTGCCCGGCCCCCATCTGGACTAGAAGAACCTGTGGGTTGAAGCCTATTTTTGCCTTGTGGTTTAAAATGACACTAGTGAACACAGCTGATCACCCAAGGACAGGCTGGTGTGTCCCTGGGTCACATACAAGTTTTTCCAAGAAACTACATGTGTTCTGCAGCCTCGACTGAGAGCCAAGGACGCCCTTTGAAAGGAAAAGCAGACAGTTAGAGGGCCGTAGTTGGTGACACTCTTCCCCACCTTCTACACATTTGGGTCCTCACGGGGAAATTGTATTAGGGTTTATCATTGAGGGAGAGAAGGACCCAAAGAGGGTCAGGTATTGGGTCCTGTCTAACCTCTCATGACGCAGAAAGTGCTGGCCGGGGGCTCTGGCATGAGGATTTGAGTCCCAGATCTTAACTCCCCAAGTGTCACGACTCTAACGTAAAATGTAAATATGTTAGAGCACAACTCAGGAGCCTTCTCAGAATGGGACAATAGGGGTTATTCTGGGACACGAGATCACAGGCGATTCTGACCCTAGTATGTATTTACATTTATATTTTGTTTATTTTCTTTTTAACAGATTTATTTTATTTTTTTTATTTTTTTTAAAGATTTTATTTATTTATTTGACAGAGAGAAACACAGCTGGAGAGGGAACACAAGCAGAGGGAGTGAAAGGGGGAGAAGCAGGCTTCCCGCGGAGCAGGGAGCCCGATGTGGGACTCGATCCCGGGACTCCAGGATCATGACCTGAGCCGAAGGCAGTGGATTAACCAACTGAGCCACCCAGGCGCCCCTTAACAGATTTATTTTAGAGAGAGAGTTCCAGAGAGTCTCAAGCAGACTCCCCACTGAGCACAGAGCCTGACGTAGGGCTCTATCGCAGGACCCTGAGAACACGAACTGAGCCGAAATCAAGAGTTGGATGCTTAACCGACTGAGCCCCCCAGATGCTCCTCCATTTATATTTACTGAGCCTACTGCTGTACGAGAAGGGGGATGCAACAAAGTTCAAATAGAAAAACTGCCTCTGCCTCAGGCGGCTTAGACTCTAGTTAAGGATACAGCTTAATCAAATACACACATTGATGAGTTCATAACTATAAAAGGACTCTAAGATGGGGGTGGAGGGCTGGTCAGGGAGAGCAAGCCTAAAAATGTGAGCTTGAGACGAGACAGGAAGGAAGGAAGGAGGAAAAGAGCTTATGAGCGAAGTGGGTAGGTCGGGAGGGGGTGGTGGAGAGGGCCTTCCAGACAGCAACAGCGTGTGCTGAGGCCTGTGGTCAGAGCGTGGTGCCATCAAGAAATCGCGAGGTCAGCGTGGCGAAGGAGCACAGGACAGAGAGGAAGAGTGGAGGGAGGAGGCTGGTGGGGCAGGCTGGGCCAGACTACATTTAGGACTTGTAGACCATGTGCATTAAGGAGCTTGAGTTTTGTCCTAGGAGCAGAGAGAGCGTGTTAAGAGTTTTGAGAGTGATCAGATTTGTGTTTTTCCAAAGTCACGGTGGCTCCCTCGAGGAGGACTGCCGAGGGAACAAGAGATCCATGGATCTGGCGACGAGGAGAGGGGGCAGTCCCTTTGCCGTATGACCCACTCGCGAGGGTGGTGACGGAGATTAGAGAAGTTAATTCATCCAAGAACTATTTAGGCTGTAAAAGTGACGAAAGTCGCTGGCTGACAAGATGAAGGGAGGGGAAATAAGAGGACTTCTGTATTGCTGTTGTAATAAAGAATCAAAATGATCTTTCTGAAAATGCAGATTTTCAGGATTAACAGTCTATATAAGAAAATTTTTTTAAAATGTAAAATGTTGAAGGAGCACCAGAAGGCAGGCTGGCAAACCTCTGGGCTGTTTTGAGACCAGAAAAAGATACTGGGACTTTGGGTCATTGCTGGTCTCACCTCTACTAGGAATGTTCTGGAATCTTCAAGCTTTGCCACGGACCTTTTTTGAATACGCCGCTGTCGCTCCCCCAACCCATCCCCAAATCAATTTGCTCAGCCCCTCTCCAACAGTAACAGATTTGGAGAAGGACCCCTGGCTGCCCAACATGAGGCCGCGCTCCCCTGCGGCCCTCGCAGTTGGCATGGGCAAATGACAGAGCTTCTCGGACTCCAGACAATGCCGAGGTGTCCTGACGCGCTGCTCTCCTCTCTGTCCCTTTCTCTAGCCTGCTGCCTGGAAGGCAGATGCAACCAGCTCGGACCCTGACATGGAGGCCACAAAGGACAAAGCCACAAGGTAGAAGGAGCTTGGGTCCCTTACCCTGTGGGTGCTATTCCAGCCCTCAGCCGCCCACCTGGCCTCCACATGTAAGAAAAATTCATGCAAGAAAACAGGGGTGCCTGGGTGGCTCAGTTGGTTAAGCGACTGCCTTCGGCTCAGGTCATGATCCCGGAGACCCGGGATCGAGTCCCACATCGGGCTCCCTGCTTGGCAAGAGGCCTGCTTCTCCCTCTCTCACCCCCCCTGCTTGTGTTCCCTCTCTAGCTGTGTTTCTCTCTGTCAAATAAATAAATAAAATCTTAAAAAAAAAAAAAAAGAAAACGGAGAGGGACTCTAACGCATTTAGAGGCCGTGAAGACATTTTTGTTCATATGTCTTTAACTGACAGCAGCTGAAATCAGATTTTAAACTGATGAAACAGCTCTCTCCTGGGAGTGAGTGGCCTCAGGACCTTAGTCCTAAGGGAGCAACTGAACGCCTTAAATGCTGGGCTCGAAAGTCAGTGCAGATTTACCCAGGTTGCTATTTTTGTTTTTTTTTTTTTAAGATTTTATTTATTTGACAGAGACAGAGAAAGAGCACAAGGAAGGGGAGCAGCAGGCAGAGGGAGAAGCAGGCTCTCCACTGAGCAGGGAGCCCAATGCGGGACTCCATCCTGGAACCCTGGGATCATGACCTGAGCCGAAGGCAGACACTTGGCCGACTAAGCCCCCCAGACGTCCCAGGCTGATGCTGTCACGAGGACTAGATTTGGTTTCGTGTTCGGGTTAAAAAACTGCATGGGATTTGAGTGGGTCTGCGCTATCCCTTTTTTTAAATTTTTCTGTGCCACACAGTAGAGCGTGGGGCTCGCCAGGAACACGTGCATGGTGCCACAGCAGAAATGCGGGCACGTGACCCGGGCACAGACCGAGGCTGCCCCACGTGTCCATGCACACGGGATTGCCGGCTTCCAGGGAGGCGTGGAAAGGAAATGGGGCGTCTCCATTCCAGGTACAGATAAGGAAGGGGTGACGAACAGGTCCTAGCATGCACCCGGCTATCCAGAGGCTGTGTTTCTGGAGCAGGGAGGGGAGGTGGAGGGGGTCTGGTCTGTTGACACAAGACTTCGTGTGGCCGACCACACGCCATCTGAACTCCGCTCCGAGTTAACGTTCCTGCTTGTTAGGCCAGTTCGGAGTTCTCACACTGAATCCGACTCAAGACGCGGTCAGGCATCTCCAGGGCAGGGAGGCTGCCCATCACTCTCTGACACGCCTGGGGAGGAGACTTCAGAGGCTTTTCAAGGTTCCCCTGTTCTTACTAAGAACAGAATTTGACCTTGCTTATCAGAGTGCACAGGCACAAACGGGTGTGTCCCCCAAGAACCATGGACAGAAAGCGTGAAAGCCAGGGGGGGTCACGAGGCTCCTCAGGGACCCAAATGGCCTACCTTGGTTACACATTACCTTAGGTAGACAGGTCTTTGTTTAGAACTGTCATTAAAAAAAAAAAAAAACACAAAACTTTCTATTTTTAGCATACAATTCGCTAGTGTTAAGGGTAGCGTTGTTGGGCAAGTGATCGCCTGAACTTCTCACTTTGCAGGACTGAGGCTCCGCGTCTGCTGTGTGTAGACTCCCCACGTCTCCTTCCCCCCAGCTCTGGCAACCTCCACTTGCCTTTTTATTTCCACGAACCTGCCTGCTCTAGTTACCTCCTACAAGTGGAATCCTACAGTTTCTTTCTGCTACTGGTTTATCGTACTCAGCATAGCGTCCTCAAGGTCCCTTCGTGTTATAGGCACGTGTTAGAGGACAAATTAGGACGCTCGGAACACTGCTGGTGGGAAGGCAAAAGGCACAGCTGCTGCGGAAAACAGAACAAAAGTTAAACATAGAACCACTTTATGACGCGGCAGTTCGACTCCTAGATATAAACCCTAAAGAATCAAAAGCAGGTACTCAAGCAAACGAACGTACACACATGTTCATAGCAACACTATTCACAACAGCCAGAAGGTGGAATCAGCCCAAACGTCCATCAACGGATGAATGGATAAGCAAATAGTGACATGTACACACAACGAATTACGCAGCTATAAAAAGGAGCGAAGTATCGCTATATGCTACGTGAGCCTCCAAAACATCACACTAAGTGAAAGGAGCCAGCTACATCTTGCACAATTCCGTTCATATGAGAAATCCCACAGAGGTAAATCCATAGAGACGGAGAGCAGATCGGTGGTTGCCAGGGCCAGGGGGAGCGGAAAGTGGGGAGAGACCGCTTAATGGGTATCTGATTACCCTTGGGAGGGATGGGAATGTCTTAGAACTAGGTAGAGTTGAGGTTAGAGGACACTGTGAATATGCTAAATGCTACTGAGTTGTACACTTGGCAAAGGTTAATTTTGTGTTCTGTGAATTTCTCCTAAATACAAGGGGTTACTGAAACAGTGCCTGATCATCTCACGGCTACTGCGCATCTTTCTAGAAAGTGTCTAGTGACGTGTTAATAATTTTAAAGCACACTTCCCCCCCCAAAGTTAAGAATTATGATTCTTGTACAAATAAAAAAGCACGTGTTAAAGATTTTAACTCATTCCCCTGGGACCCAGGCAGCTGTTTTAACTGGTTCGAAAGAGAATCCAAAGAGCGGACACGATTATAGATCAGGAATGTTGAAAGGAATTCGCAAATGGATCTAAAGTGGCTTCTAGGGAGGGAGGCAGGGAACCTCCAGCATTTGTTGAGTGCCTCAAGACAATTATTTTATGCTAGGATCTTTATCTACAACCTGCAGAACTGTGAACTCCAAGGCGGTGGAAAGAAGAGCCCTGTGGAATCAGGAAGCGTAATGCGTGTCTTTGCGGGAATGCGTGGTTTTTCCCACCAAGGCCAACTTCCCCTACATCCTTTGCAGTTGGCCTTGGTGGGAACATCACAGTTATTAGCAAAGGCTATAAATCAACACCTCCACGCCCAGTCCAGGCCACTCCTTTGTTGAACACTGACGGCACCCCCATGGGATTAGTACCTGTGACACCCCAGGGCCAGAAAACGCATCTTACATCTCCAACCTGGGGTCTTGAGGAACAGGTTAGGGAAGCCACCGCCCTGCAGGGCCTGCCCCGCCAGGCCAGTTGCCCTCGAAGCCAAGGCATGTAAGCACGAGCCCACACTCGCAAAGCCCCCAGAAGCACGGTCCTTCCAGGCCTTGCTGGCTTGCGGGCTGGCAACGGCCACAGCACCTGGGAGTGTTAGGGTCCGTGGTCAAAGGAAGGAGGCTGATACAAAAGCGAAGGTCAAGCAAAGCTTTATTTCGCGCCAAGCATTGAGACTTACACTGGCCCGGGCCAGGGTCGCTTCCCAAGAGAGAGAGAGAGCGACCATGCCTATTCTTACAGGCTACCATTTATAGGGGAAAACTGCACCCTGAGCTGACTGGCTCAGGTAGCTTGCCTGATGAATTCTTTCACTCTGCTGTGATGATGAATACATTTCCCCTTTACAATTTAAACACAGAGTGGTTTTCCTGGGAATCTCAGTTGGTCAGGGTCTGGGAGGTTGAGGGGATTAGCTGACTGGGCGTTCCCACCTGGCCCTAAGTACCTGGTACTGGCTGCCCATTCTGAATGTGCATCTCCATTGCTCCTGGAATCGGGAGGTTAAGGGGGTTAACTGATTGGGTGTCCCACCCAATCTGGCTCGCCTTTGTTTTTCAGGAGCTGTTTTTCTGAGTAAACAACCAGGTGGCAGCTTGGACATCTAAATAGGTCCTTACCGGGAGCTTGCCAGATATGCAGACTCTCAGGCTCCATCCGCCCCAGACCTGCTCACCACCTGCATTTGAACAACCAGCCCTCCCGAATATCCGAGAAGCTCGGATTGGAGCCCCACCAGAGCAGACTTACCCTCTGGCCTTACGCGGCATCCCGGGCTCCTAGAGTTGGTGGTTGGCCGACTTCAGACAGCGCTCAGCACCTGTCCTGACTCCCCACTCTCACAGCCTTGCCTTTGCCTTCTGCTCTTCTTCTACAGCTAGTGAGGTGAAAAGCAGAAGACCTTGTCTTCAGTGCCTTGGGGCCAGGAAAACCTAGGAATTTGCATTCTGCCAGGAAGAAGAGAAACTACAGAAGGGATGAGCCGAAGGGAGTGTCTCAACTAGTCACAAGGAATTCTTCAAATGCTTGCTAAACTGGGAGGTCCCAAGAGTCTACCCTCTCAGGGCTACTGGGACTGCTGGGCCTGGGCCTTGAGGAGATGGCAGGGGCTCTGTCCAGCGGGGCCAGGAGGAGAATTCTCGGTGTCACTTAGAGAATGCAGCAAAGGCTAACAGGAAACACGATGACTCTGCATCAGGTCTCTTCTTGGTGCCACTAGTCCCATGTTGGACGGAACTGAGGCCGAGGGAGGTCACGGTCATTTGCCTGGAACAGACTATAAATGCCAGCATCATGGCTGACCCAGTTTTCCCTCCCAGGGCCTCGTTATCCACAAGCCTGGGTGTCGGGTTCGCCTTGTTTCTCCCGGTCCCTTTCCTCGGCCCGCGGCCCATCTGCCCCCACATGGCTTGACCAAGATGACAGCGCCACCCCTCACCAGCGTCACTCACCTCTTCCCACGAGAATCTGGCCCGGAAAGACGGAAGCTGGTCCCCTGTACTAGAAAGCCTCAGAGACACTTACACCTCAAAACTCTCTAAACTCCACTTCTGGATTTTTACCTCAGATGTCCACTAATCTGAAACCGTAGTATTACGGTCCAGGTGCCTCTCAGCATTGTGGGTTCAAGCCCCATCGTGAGCACACAGATCACTCATATATATATATACACACACACATTCTCCCTCTCTCTTTCTCTCTCCCTCTGGAGTTGGGGGAAGTAAGGAAAAGGGAGATTTCAAAAAGAACTTTCATATGTTAAAGAGGACCAATCTACCAGATAGAAGGAGGCCTTGCCATTGTCAAGTTTAGGTTGTTCTGGCCCCACTAGAGAGTGGGGGGTGGGGAAGGAGGTTACAGGGGATCAGTTGCGAGATCTTGACCCTTGCCCAATCGAAGCGCATCGAAACAACCACCCTAGGGGGCGCCTGGGTGGCTCAGTCATTAAGTGTCTCCCGTTGGCTCAGATCATGATCCTGGAGACCCGGGATGGCGAGCCCCTGCTTGGCGGGAGGCCTGCTTCTCCCTCTCTCACTTCCCCTGCTTGTGTTCCCTCTCTAGCTGGGTTTCTCTCTGTCAAATAATTTTTTTTTTAAAGCAACACCCTTCCTAAAATACACTTCAGCAACATCCCCTAATATCCCTGCGTGGTCCGCTCTGTCTGAGACGCAGTAAGGCCCTGTTCCAGGAATATTTTTCCTTCCTCAGGACTGCAACCTGTGTAGTTAGTGGAGAATAACTACATTGTTGATGTAGGAAGAAAGGCACTCAGGGATGAGCACCCCACCAACCCCTACCCTTGGTCCTAAGAGGAAACTCCCTTAAAAGGAAAGAGGCCCCATTCTGTTATTCTAAGGCTTTACTCTGTGCCCCAGGTTTAGGTCTTATTCCTGGGAGGACTTACAACTTGCATGTGACAGAAAGGAAGGGAATGGCCTCGGGTCTCCTAGCCCAGGGAGGGGGGTCAGCTCAATAGCCAGTGGGGTGTCTCTTAGGGCAGTGGTGGCTACCGCCCTCTTGATTCCCGAGGCTAAGGAACCACCCCGGAGGAAGCCCTCCACCCTTTCCCGATGGGTAGACGGGTAAGGGGACAAAAACCTGTTTGGGTGACAGGTGCGGGGAGGGTTTAATTGATTAAAACAGCCCACACCAAAGAGCCCGTAAAAAGCCCTAGATTTAAATGCCAAATTGGCACCCCTCTTGGGTCCTTCCTTTTTCAGGAGCTCTCTACTATTGCTCAATAACTGCTTTACTACCCCCCGCCCCTCGTCTGGTCTACCTCTTCATTCTTCAAAGTGGCATGACCGAGAACTGAGGACACCGAAGGGAAAGAAACTCTGCAACACAACCATCCGCTCCCCATGAGAAGTGCCACCTCATGTAGCCCCAAACATAGGAATGATGAGGAGAACAGGGGCAAAAGAAATGTGTCTATTTCTGAATCCCTGGTCATTTATAGTTATTGTTATGAGGCTCTTGCAAAATGAGTTTTATCTTCAAGGAGATTCATAGAAAGGGCTTTTGACAGATACAGGTATTTGATATCTCCCTCTCTCTTTTTTAAAAAAGATTTTCTTTATTTGACAGAGAGAAACACAGCCAGAGAGGGAACACAAGCAGGGGGAGTGAGAGAGGGAGAAACAGGCTTCCCGCTGAGCAGGGAGCCCGATGTGGGGCTCGATCCTGGGTCTCCGGGATCATGACCTGAGCCGAAGGCAGACGCTTAACCAACTGAGCCGCTCAGGCGCCCCTGATCTCTCTAAGATCATAGAACTGAAATGGGTAAAAATTTCCAGAGCTAACTAAAAAGCTGCCTTCAAACTGAACAGAAATTAGGGACATGGAACTTTTGTGACTCTTGTTTGAAACATCACTGGTTTCCTAATGTTTGTGCTTTCAGATAAAGGAAACTTTCTCTTAAGATATCCATGATTTATGGAAATGTGATAAAGTATTCATTTGTGAACACATTGTAGGATTTTTCTCTACCTGAACCCTTTGAAATTCAAAAGGTCTCAGGAGGGCACATGGGTGGCTAGGGTGCTGGGATCCAGTGCCACTCCAGCTCTCTGCTGGGCGGGGAGTCGGCTTCTCCCTCTCCCTCTCCCTTTGTGCTCTCTCTCTCTCAAATAAATAAATAAAATATATTTTTCAAAGGTCTCAGTAAGTATTCTTTCTTCCACAGCAATTATAATCATTTGCATTAAGTTCAGTAAGAATCTATTTTCCTTGTAACACCATTGGAAACATGGGTTATTTTACCAAAGCTTTGACTGGAATGTTGTATTTGACAGATATGCATAGATAGACTCAGATATGACCAGACAGCTTTAAGGAATTGAGGGGGACTTTATGAAACATGGAGCCAATATAGGCCATTGGAAATGTTGGCTTGATACCTTGCTTACGAAGGTCCCGGATGCTGTACCTGGTGAGAAAAGGTGGTGACCTCCCGACAGGTGCAGGAATCTCAGGATATTTGGGGACCTCAAGAAAGAGGAATGCACCCAAATCTACAGGTGGTGAGGGAGCAGAGGCAAGCTGAGGACAAAGTAGAAGCTGACACCCCCCTTGTGGGGTATATATGTGACATTGCTCAGCTCAGCATGCCCCGCTGCCCTAAAGGAAAAACAAAGAGTTAATGTGCAGAGATCACAATCCTGCAAGACCGGAGTCTCCCTCAGTTTACAAACGTCCTAGTGATTTACAAGGAAGAAACTTTCTTATCAACAGCTTAACTTCCAGAGACCCATAACTCAGCTCCTGAAGCCCTAACATCGCCCTCCCCTCCATAAAATTGAGGGAGGCTGAGGCGGAAGAAAACATAAATAAAGTTGAACTTCTTCTAAACCTAAAGCTCATTGACAAGGAGGTGTGATAGGAGGAGGATGACATTCCACCAGGAAACACCCAACTGTCTTCCCGTTAGTGCCTCACTAGACGGAAAAACAGCCTTGGCTACCCTGATGGTCTTCTTTACCATAGGACAGCCCTTCTGAAACCCCCTTTGTCCTCACCTCCCCAACTCCTGAGTATCTAGTCCTCCCCTCCTCAATCGCAACAGCAGCTCTTTCCGCCCACGGTCCTGACCCCGTGCTTTAATAAAGTCATCTTTTTGTACCAGAGATGACTTGAGAATTCTTTCTTGGTCGTCGGCTCCGAACCTCACTTATATTCTGAAATTTCATCACAGGTGTTACACGCATGTCTGATGCCAAGTGTTGGCTTGGTTTCTGGCTTAAAGAGGCTACTGAAATGTCAATTGAGATTCCTTACGAAAAAATGGATTTCTGAAAGATCTATGTGATCACTCGTTATTTTTGCCGGGCCTATGTCAATAATCAGGCCATGTTTGTTAAAATTGGACTTATTCACAAACAAATTAGCCTGGAATTGGCCATCTCTAGAATAGAGATTATTTTTAGAGAGAAAAAAGTCATGATTCAATAACACATCTTTGTGGATGTTAGATTCTAGCTCTTACTGTCTTTGAATGTCTGCTTGCCTAAGCCAGACGACTTGAGGCAAGCTTGTGAGAAATGGCTCATGTACAGATAATGATCGTGCTTGTTATTCTGTGGGGATAATAGCAGGACCCTCGTGGGCATATCATTATTTGCACAGCTGGAAAATGGGATGAATTACCCAACACTTACATAACTCCACTCTTACCCTGACCTTTGCTGTGTGGCTGGGAAGACAAAACTGTTCCTTAAAAGCCAGAGTGTATGTGTCACCTGGGTGGCTCAGTCTATTAGGTGGCCAACTCTTGATTTTGGCACAGGTCATGATCTCCAAGTTTGGGATTGAGTCTCGAAAGAATCTTTGCTTGAGATTCTCTCTCCATTTGCCCCTCACCCGACCTCTCAACTGGAAGAGGATTTTTGTCGACTGTCAAAAGACTCTTATTTGGGCTCCATTTTCTTTGTGTTATTCTAATCAGGTTTTTCTGTTTTCTCCCAGGTCTCTCTCCATCTGGTGCCCACACTCCTTCACTGCCGTAACTTCAAGCCAATAGATGATCCTTTCCACTGGGGGAGATCCACACGAGTGGCCTCCCTTGGATTCAGCTGCCTCTGCATTTCGTAACTTGTATGTGTGTCAGCCCCCAACTGGCCAATGTTGACTTGACCTTGGCATCTGGGGGGGGGGGGGGCAGACGGAGCCCTTCACTGGTGGGACCTGATGCTGTCCCCAGGGAGATAGGGTCAGAATTAAATTGTCAGACTCCCAGCTGGTGTCAGCGAATCCCTTGTTGGCATTGAGAAGACACACGCACCTGGCAAGCATGGCCCTGCCTATTTGCAGGGTGAGGAGGGGCGCGGGAGACAGGGACAGGTCCCAGAGCACGCTGGAGGTCTGGCCTCTTCCCTGCAGTCCCTGCGGTTCCGTCTGGAGTCTCCTGGCTGGACTTTGTGGGAGCACAGGACCTCCCTGAGCAGGACGAGGAGGTGGGCAGGAAGGTCAGGGCAGCGGTGATGAAGGATGACCGAGGGGAGACAGCCCATGGACAGGGGGAGGCACACGGCCCCTCGTGAGGAGCATAGGGTCGCCGGAAGTTTCCTTAGCGTGGGCAGGAGAGTCTTCATCCATTCTCTCACAGATAATCATGGGACGTCTACTTTAGAGATTTGGGGGGAAATGCAAAGGAGAGAGTAGCTAAAAAAAAAAGAAAGAAAATCCAAAAATACCCCATCACAGTGATCGCCTCAAAGAGGCAGGACAAGGCATTTCTCCTTAAAGACCATTTACGTTTGCGCACATTGCCTCTTTATAGCAAAATTAATGTAAAAAATATGCAAGGCATTTCTAGGGGCTAGTCAGTGTATCTTCAATTAGTTAATTTTATGAGGACTGGTTTTTTAGAAAGATTGAGGTTCACAGCGCAAGTGCGGGCAAGCACTGAGGTTTCCCATACACCCCAACTTCCCCGCACACATGGCCTTCCCCATCACCAACACTCTGCACTGCAGGGCTGTGCTTGGCCTTGGACGAACCTACTTAGGCACAGCATCACTGAGAGTCTGGGCATTGTGTGAATTTGGACAAATGTGTAGTTTGTTTTTGTTTGTTTTGTTTTTTAAAGATTTTTTAAAATTTATTTGACAGAAACACAGCCAGAGAGGGAACACAAGCAGGGGGAGTGAGAGAGGGAGAAGCAGGCTTCCCGCCAAGCAGGCAGCCCGATGTGGGACTCGATCCTGGGACTCCAGGATCATGACCTGAGCCAAAGGCAGTCGCCTAACCAACTGAGCCACCCAGGCGCCCAAATGTGTAGTTTTTAAATAAAGACTTTATTTATTTGAGAGAGAGTGTACAAGTGCGGGGGAGGGCAGAAGGAGAGGGAGAAACAGGCTCCTTGTTGAGCAGGGAGCCCGAAGTGAGGCTCAATCCCAGGACCCTGGGATCATGACCTGAGCCGAAGGCAGACACTTAACCAACTGAGCCACCCAGGCGCCCCCTGGACAAAATGCAGTAACAAGTACCCATCATCATAGTATCATACGAGTGCTTTCACCACCCTAAAAATTTGCCTATTCGTCCCTCCCTCTCCCCTAGCCCCTGACCTTTTTACCTTCTCCGTGGTTTTGCCTTTTCCAGAATGTCCAATAGTTGGAATCACATAGTATATACAGCCTTTCCTTTTCAGACTGTTCACTAAAATGAATATCATCCATGTCATTTCATGGCTTGATAGTTCATTTCCTTTTAGTTCTGAATAATATTCCATTGTCTGGATGGACCACACTCTTTTTTTTTTCTTTTTTTTAAAGATTTCATTTATTTAGGGCGCCTGGGAGGCTCAGTTGGTTAAGCGACTGCCTTTGGCTCAGGTCATGATCCCGGAGACCCGGGATAGAGCCCCACATCAGGCTCCCTGCTCGGTGGGAAGCCTGCTTCTCCCTCTCTCGCTCCCCCGCTTGTGTTCCCTCTCTGGCTGTGTTTCTCTGTCAAATAAATAAATAAAATCTGCCCAACTGTCTTCCAAATTGGCTTTACCACAATGCATGTCACCAGCAACGAGTGAGAGTTCCTGGGGCTTCACATCCTCCCCACATCTGGCGGTGCAGGACCTGGGGAAGCGTGCGGTGGTATCTGTTTTACTTTGTATCCTCCCTGACGATGAATGACGAGAAGTGTCTTTTCACCTGCTCATCTGTCACGTGTCCATCTTCTTTTTTTACTTGTTTTCTTACTGACTATAAAGAAATCCCCGCAAAAAAAAAAAAAAAAAAGAAATCCCCGCATATTTTGGCTAACAGTTCTTTATCAGATGTGTCTTCTTTTTCCCTGTTTCATTGAGAAATATATATCCCCCGGTATGCTGAAGGTGCCCAGAATGCTGGTTTGGTTTACTGAGAACCCGTTGTCTCACGGAGGTCCACTGCTGTGTCTTTTGCAAATATTTTCTGCCAGTCTGTGGCTTATCTTCTCATTCTCTTCACAGTTCATCTATCTTTAACTTCACAAAACCCAGAAAGGAGAACAAAGAAACAAGCAGCACTTTGGGAAGGAAAGTTCTGGAAGATGAAGCAAGTAAAGAAAGTCTAACTCCCTGAAAGCGGGGCCTCCTGGGCAGCCAGCTCCAGTGGCCATTTCTGGATGGTTGTTCCTTTCAGACAAGAGCCCTGGTGTCCCTGTGGTCCCAGCCACGGGGCAGCCTGCAGCTGCCACCACTGTGGGTCATGCTGTGGCGTGATGAAATGGTGCAGGAACGGGGACAGGGTCGGGGACTTGGTGCTGGAGTGTCTGGCTTAACTGGAGTTTAGCTCCAAGCCCTGGGTCCTTGGAAGCTGTACATGCTGATCGTCCTACGGGCAGGGCCGGAATCTGTAGTCTCAAGTCCCCATTCCCCCATGACCCCCCTACACCCAAGACCCTTATCAGATAAACTCAGGAGAAGCTGGCTGCGCCAACAGGGAGCCCTCTCCTTGACAGTATTTGCCTACAGAGAAGGGCCCAGATGTGGTTTCCAGGTCCCAACCTCGTAGAAGGCTCTGGAAGCACCCCGCAGCACAGGACAGTCTGTGCTCACTGTCCCCCCCACCCCACCCCGTTGCGGGCCATCAGTTTACCAAACACACACACACAAAATAATTATTTCATTTAATTTAAAATAGCAAGACTTTGGCTTGGATCCAGGACGGTCAGGGTTTCAATACAGTTTTGCACTGGCCAAGACGACCTCCCGCTGTTGCTCTGCCCCGGCAGGAAGTTTGCAAAAAGTTTCTTGTACAATGTTTCTTCTTGTATACATAAGAGGAGCTCTGTATGCACCCTTTACCCCAGGCCAAATAATACTCTTTATTCAAGGACAAAACAAAGACCATAAAGAACACAGAAGCACAGAGAGGCAGAAAGTGCCTGACTCAAAGACCAAGGTTCAGAAAGTGCCTTCGAGGAGAGGGCTCTGGGCTGAGGATGCGGGGGTGGGGCGGAGGCACGTGCACGTGTCCGTACCTGGAGGAGGCAGGTGGAGGGGAGGAGGCAGGTGGGGTGATGGGAGACAAAGAAACCCGCTGGGGGCGGAGCCAAGTGCGAGAGGAACGCTCCGGGCTCCTAAGATCCCACCACCTTCCAGTTCTGAACCCGCAGAAATTTAGCCATTGTCGCCAACCCCCACACCCCCGCTGGCCACACCCCTCCCCTGCCCACATGGTCTCCACCAATCAGAGTAACACCCTGCCCTCTGCAGAGAGGGGCGGCCGGCAGCAGAGGAAGCGGAAATGGAAATATCCAGTGGTAACTTTCGGATGGTTTAGACCAGACAGCGCACAGCGGCAGCATCAAACGAGTGGAATGAGAACTTGAGGGAGCCCCAGACGCCCAGAGATTCTCCTGAGTCCCTGCTCCCCTGCCGGAGCAAAACCCCGGGCAGGCAGGTCTAAGCCGAGGCCCCCTTACGGGCAGGCTTTGTTCTCACCCCATCCCCCACGGCCCACAGGCTAACTGGCTCTGAACCATTTTTCTTGCCGCAGCAACTTCCTGAATGTCAGCTCCATCCTAGAAGCTAATGTGCCCATGGTCTGCTGGACCATCTCCAGGGGATCCCTGGATCCCCCTTACATTGGCCATTTCGTTAAGGAGATTGCTCTACCGGCAAGTAGCCTTCTATAGGGCTGCCCAGGGCTTACGGTGAGTGCTAAGGGGATCATCACCGATTTTCATAAAGAAAACTTAAAAAAAAAAAAAAAGCAAACTGAAAATGAGCATTTTGGATCTAGTTCTACCAATGGCTCTTTCTTTCAGACTCTCTTCTGTGACAGATTTTGCTTTGGAGAATAAAATGGGAATCGACAGAAGGGTGAGGCTTTGGTTTTAATCCAGAACCATCTTACTGGGCCAGAAAATCATTTCAGGTTTTGCAGAGTTCTGACCTAAGCCAGGGGAGGGACGCCAGTAGGCTGGAGTTGTACTCTCCCTCCCCAAGCCTCCTGCTGTGACGCGGACCCCTACCACCTTGGCCGGTGGCTTCTGTGACTTAATGAGAAACGGTTTTCTGAAATAACAGGAAAATGTTGGTTGAAAGGCCATGACTGTAGAGACACGGATGCTTAAGTTTGATCCTTTTCTTTTAAATATAAATAATCAACCCATGGTGTGTGTGTCACTTCCCCTAACCAACTCGCCGAAGCTTCACCTTCAGGGAGGAATCTGTTAGTTGGCTCACTCACCACTCCTGATCACCTTGCCCGTGAAAACCTAAAAACTAACAACTAACACCCCCCCCCCCCCGCTGCCGACACCCACTGGGATGTCCTGCAATACGTCTTCTTGTCCCTGTCCCAGCTCTCATGCTGGAGGAGGAGGCTTGGGTGGAGGCAGGGAGGAGTGTGGGTTCTGGCCTGGGCTGGCAAGTCAAGGGCATCTTCATCAAGAGAATGAGGAGGGTCCCAAGGGGACCAGCTGCCCCGAAACCTCACAGGACCCTCCCACCTGGTTAAAGGGAACTGACTCTTTTGCTGACCCAAAAACCTACCCAAGAAAAGCTGGATTCTCCAAGAAACTTCAATGCCCTGACAAACCACAAATGGGCTTCGTGACGTCCAAGTGCGGGGTGCATCTCTGGTAACCCCTGGCATTTTATTTAGGATGGGCACATGGTATACATATATGTTTCTTTGTGCTTTTCCCGCAGGTGTGGGTCCTTCGAATTGTAAACAGTGCTGTGTGGTCACGAGGCCGATGACCAGCGGACCCCAAGGCAATCTGACAGCGATCACGTACTGATCTCATGGCCACCCTCATGTAGACAAGTGCCCCTGAGTGCAGCAGGACACAGGTGGGAGTAGGGCTGTGCCCCCTGAGGGTCTAGGAGGTAGAAGCAGCTGAGTCTGTGGCCGCTCCCCCACGGCGGGTGGGGGGGGCGTCAAGAGCTTCAAAAGCGGAAGGCTTCAAGTACCAGCAGGTGCCCGCCCCCACTCCCTGCAGCAGGGACTCAGAAAAGCACCGGTCCCCAGGTAGGCAGCACCTTACACAGAGCCAGGAAGGCGAAAGTTCAGGTGCTTGGAAGTTCATCTGGGGTGTGTCTGGATCCCTGAGATTCTCCTGTCTTGGAGGGTGCAGGAGCCTTGGGAGGGCCGGCCGGGCTCTCAGCAGAAGGCTGGGAGAGGCGGCAGCAGCAGCAGCAGGCAGAGAAGAGCCGAGTTCGGACCGCCTGGGTGCAGAGGACGAACATGATGCAATTGGCGCCTCCCTGAAACGTGTTCCCGATACCCTGTGGGGGACAGGAGAGAGGCGTGGGCGCCAAGGCAAGAGGGGCTGACACATGCACACACAGGGAGACTGGCAAGCGCTGTGGACCCCAGAACCCTGTCCTCTCCCGACCCCTACCCCTGCCCCAGCTGGTCTGCAACCGCCTGTCTGCAGACCTTCTGGGTTGGGAAGGACGTGATCACTCCCAGGCCACCGAGGAGCCCCTTAGTGTCCGGGGGCCACGCAACAGCCTCACTGGCCTTCCCCCTTCTCTCACTAGGCCCCGCAGCTCAGGCAGGGAACCGGGATCCCCGCCAGCCCTGGGCTGGCCAGTGTGCTGGGATGCACCCACTCTTGCCGGGGTTGGGGGGGCATGGGAAAGCATCCAACCCTGCACCAGAGCAGCAAGGGCTTGGGAGGGCAGGCCCACATACATGCAGAACGACCAGCACGGGTGACTGCACAGCCGGGGAGCCACAGAGGGTCAGGACGAATCGCACGGTGCTCCAGACCCGCAGGCAGATGAAGATGAGCGGGATGAAGATCAGTTTCTTGTCGGCGACGGAGGCGCGGCGCTGCAGCCGGTGGGCCTCGGAGAGGATGGGCCGGTACTCCGACAGCGCCTCGTGCTGTGCAGGCGGAGAACAGGGGTGAGCACGGCGGGCTGCCCTGCCACCCTCATCCTGCTGCGTGCCACGCAGCTCCACGCGAGGGTCTGAGACACGGCTGACACCTCCGGTATCAGGCGCCGCACCGGATCCCGACCCCCAAGCCTCGCGCGCACTTCCCCACCCTGGCTAACGAACCAGCATCCTTCAGATGCCCGGGCCAGAAACCCTCTCCTGTTGCTGCTGCCCACGTCCCCTCCACAGGAACGTCCTGCGGACTCCACCTTCCAAAGAGCCAGAGCCCGGATGCCCCACCCATTGCCACTGCCACCAGCACGGTCCAAGCGCCATCAGTGCTCCCCTCCTCCAGGCAGCAGCAACTCTCTCTTAGCTGTCTCCCTCCGTCGCCCTCACCACCCAGGCTCCTCCACGCTGCAGTCTTATTATTAGCCCGAAAGCCCGGGGGTTTCTTAAAAACCTAAGTCAGGTTCAGTTCTACCTAAAGGTCTCGATTCCAGTCTAGTTCTGACCTCATACTTACTGCTTTCGCCTGATTTACTCCAGCCACACAGGCCTCCTTGTTATTCCCCAAACATATTCCCCAATTAAACCCTACCGCAGGGCCTTTGCACCAGCTGTTCCCATCTGGAGCGTTGTTTCCCATCTGCCTGGAAGCTCACTCCCTCACCCTCTTCATTCCTTTGTTCCATGTCGCCCCCTGGAGGAGGCCTAGCCTGACAACCCCTTTTCAAGTGCATAGGCATTTCCCAGGTAGTCCTGTGCCCAGATTCAGCTCTTTATTTTGCTCTCACCATCCTCCTTCTTAGATGTCATTCGCCCTTATTTAACAGGCCTTTTACTTATTATCGTCCTGCCATCCCCTTCCAGAATGCAAGCTCCCCCAGGGCAAAGGCTTGTGAAGGAGGAGCTCCATCCAAAGCTGGGGCAGAAGGAAAAGGGGAGCAGGTACAGGCTTTGGGCTTCCCTACTCCTAGGAATACCCTTCAGTGAGAGGAATGGGAAAGAAAGCTCCATTTCCAGATCACAACTGAATTTGTAAAAACAGATGCAGGGACACCTGGGTGGCTCAGTCGTTAAACGTCTGCCTTCGGCTCAGATCATGGTCCTAGGGTCCTAGGATCAAGTCCCACATTGGGCTTGTTGCTTGGCGGCAAACCTGCTTCTCCCTCTCCTCCCAGCTCTCGCTATCTCTGTCTCTCTCTCTTAAACAAACAAACAAACAAACAAACAAATAAATAAATAAATAAAATCTTTAAAACAAATAGATGAACCTACTCCTAACAAAGCTGTGTTTCTGAGCCTGGTCCTGTGTCCATCCAGGACACCAAGAGCTCAGGTGAGGGGAGAAGCCACTTACCCTGGTATTTCTGAGCACCCAGGCTGCTGCCCCTCATCTGCTCAGGGCACCTGCTTCCTGCCTTCCTCCCCTGGGGCCTAGAGCAGCCTGGCAGGGATGGGCTGGGGGTAGGGGGGAGCAGGCCAGCTGTCCTCTTCTTTGCAAAGTTCGCTCCGGTTCACTTATTTTTCTTTTTTAAAGATTTTATTTTGGGGGCATGTGGGTGGCTCAGTTGCTGAAGCCTCTGCCTCCGGCTCAGGTCAAGATCCCAGGGTCCTGGCATTCGGCCCCGCAGTGGGCTCCCTGCTCAGGCGGGGAGCCCGCTTCTCCTTCTGCTTCTGCCTCCTGCTTTCCCTGCTTGTGCTCTCTCTCTGTCATATAAAAATCTAAAAAATTTTCATTTATTTTAGAGAGAGAGTGCATGAGCAGGGGCAGGGGGAGGGGAGGAGCAGGGGGGAAGGGAAAGAGAACCTGAGGTTCTGGGCTCAGCACTCAGCCTGACTCAGGGCTTGATCTCACAACAGCCCCCTCCCCCCCCCTCCAAGATTATGACCTGAGCTGAAACCCAGAGTCCAATACTTAACCAACTGAGCCACCCAGGCGCCCCTGGCTGACTTATATTTAGCTCTCCTTCCTAGCTAGAGGCAGGGAAACACCCGTACACCTCCCTGCCTACTAGTCTTCCTGTTTTCTGGAAAACACTTGCAGAGTTGTTAGGACCTGCTCTTCCGTTGGCCTCCCAGGCATGGCCCCAAATTTCCCTGCAAAGGGCAAGGGAGAAGAGAGGCCCACAGAAGGGCAGCTGCAGAAGGGGCAGCCTGGGAGTCAGAACCTTTCCAGGGTGAAAAAGGAGCCCAGAAGGGTGCCGGCGGCTTAGGCAGGAGACCAGCAAGAAGGCGGTGTCAGGCCAGTCAGTAAGCCCGGTGGTATCAGAAGAGGGTGGCAGGCAGGTGGGGGAGGCCACGGGCTTTCTGAGTGAAAAGAGAACCTCAAGTCTAGACTCAGAGGCCATAGGCTGGAGCACAGTCAGCCATGGGGAGCGCCCCACAAACTCGAAAACGGCTGCCATGTCACAGTACGCCCCAAAAGACCCCAGACGTGGGGGACACATGCCCCTGCAGTTTCAGTCCCTGAGAAATGGAGCGAAGAGACAGCCCAGAACAGAATGGCTGCAGCGCCCCGGGGCCTGGGCTCGATGCCCCCTCAGCGCTCCCACCTTTCCCCGCGCAGCTCCCC
>PITA01017488.1:0-43281 GCA_004023965.1 Spilogale gracilis | reverse complement strand
TGAGATTCAATCTAATTTAAATATGCTAACAGTCAGAATAAGTGAAGCTGAAGATTGTATCAGTGATTTAGAAGACAGATGGATTAAGAAGGAGGAGCAAGAGAAGTCTTGGAGCAAACAGCTAAAATCCCATGAAAACAGAATAAGGGAAATAAATGATGCCATGAAATGCTCCAATATCAGAATTATTGGAATCCCCAAAGGAGTTGAGAGAGAGAGAAGCCTAGAAGATATTGTTGAACAAATCATGGATGAAAATTTCCCAAATCTGGGGAATGAAACAAATGTTCATGTCCTAGAGGCAGAGAGGACACCCCCCAAGATCAATGAGGCCAGAAAAACATCCAGGCACATAATTGTGAAATTCGCAAATCATAAAACCAAAGAATATGTCTTAAGGGCAGCTAGGGGAAAGCAATCCCTTACCTACAGAGGGAGGACCATCAGAATAACAACGTTTTCCACAGAAAACTGGCAAGCCAGAAATGGCTGGCAAGACATATTCAGGAAATTACATGACAAAAATATGCAACCAAGGATAATGTATCCAGCAAGGTTGACTTTCAGAATGGAAGGAGAAATAAAGAGCTTCCAAGACCGCCTGAGCTATCTCATGTCAGAGGTTAATTGTTCTCATTTTTTCTTAATAGTAGTTGCTTTACCTACATTGAACACCTCAGGATGCACAGTAGTTGCTAGTAAATAATGTTATTAACGTTTGTGAAGCTACTTAAAAGTTTATTTCTCAAAAAATAATGACAGTTCATTATTAGTAGTCAAATAATACACAGCAGACAAGTTATAAAAATACCCACGAACTAAAATGTACTTTGAAATGTAGTAATTGCCAGCAATGCTGTCTCTATATATTAGGGAATTGTTAAACAGCAAATGCTATTCTGTTCCAGCTGTTTATAAGAGCTTGTCAAAATATCAGGGAAGAGTTAAGGTACAGTTTGGAAAAGCATAATCAACATTGTATCACCTTTATTATGAAAAGAAATATGTATCAATTGGTTTTAGAAGGAAAGTCGCTGACAATAAAGTTGGACAAAATTCTTCTTGAGTTGGTGGGGATACATGGAAGAGATTGATTTTCAACTGACAGGGTGACTTCCTAAAATGTGTGACTGAATCTCTAACAGTTTATGAAGTTTTTATGCTTATTTGAAGCAATAATAGGTTAAAAAATGGTTGAGAACCCTAACCAATTCTTGGTTAATACTTCTGGACCACATAGTAAAAAGAAAAAAAAAAAATCCTGAGATGCAAAAGAAATCCTGAGATGATCCAAATTGTCAATGAACAGAGTTTTCTTTTTTTAATTCTGTTTTTTCAGTGTTCCAAGGTTCATTGGAACACTGAACATTCATTCATTCATTCACACAACAAACATTCATTCACACCCAGTGCTCCATGCAATACGTGTCCTCCTTAATACCCACCACAGGCTCAGCCATCCCCCTACCACCCTTCTTTCCAAAACCCTCAGTTTGTTTCTCAGAGTACAGTCTCTCATGGTTCATCTCCCTCTCTGATTTATCCCAATTCACATTTCCTTTCCTTCTCTTAATGTCCTCCATATTACTCCTTATGCCCCACAAGTAAGTGAAGCTATATGATAATTGACTTCTCTGCTTGGCTTATATCGCTCAGCATAATCTCCTCCAGTCCTGTCCATGTGGATACAAAAGTTGGGTATTCATCCTTTCTGTTGGAGGTGTAATATTCCATTGTATATATGAACCGTATCTTCTTTATCCATTCATCTGTTGAAGGGCACCTTGGCTCTTTCCATAGTTTGGTGATTGTGGACATTGCTGCGATGAACATTGGGGTACATACGGCCCTTCTTTTCATTACATCTGTATCTCTGTGGTAAATACTCAGTACTGCAATTGCAGGGTCATAGGCTATCTCTGTTTTTAATTTTTTAAGGAATCTCCAAACTGTTTTCCAAAGGGGCTGCACCAACTTGCATTCCCAACAACAGTATAAGAGGGTTCCCCTTTCTCCACATCCTTTCCAACACTTGCTATTTCCTGTCCTGTTAATTTTGGCCATTCTGACTGGTGTAAGGTGGTATCTCAATGTGGTTTTGATTTGAATTTCCCTGATGGCTAATGATGATTAACATTTTTTCATGCATCTGTTAGCCATTTGTATGTCTTCTATGGATAAGTGTCTGTTCATGTCTTCTACCCATCAATGAACAGTTTTATAAGCATAGTACAAGCTCCCTACTTTTTATATTCTGGTTTTTACACTTAGCCTGGTCATCTAAACAATATTTACATTAATTCAAGAGCTGTTCTGTCTCCATTTATTTTTCTTTTCCTTCCTCCCTCTCTCCTTCTCTTTCTTTTCTTTCCTTTTGCATAGGTACAACTATTATGTATCTATCCTAGCTGCTTATTGTCTTTCTTCTTATCCAGTATTCATTTTTGATATTTTACACTTTCTAATTTAAATATGATAAAATACCAAAAAAATGGGTGAATGTTTTATTATCTTTTAGTGGGAAAAATATCAGATATCATACAAAAAAGTCAATCTTTTTATTTGTTTGGAAGTCAATATTTTTAAGACAGTTTTCCCTACATAGTAGACCCAAAGGATGTAGATGGTTCAATAGCCAACCATATATTTTCAGATCTAAGGCAGTCTATGAATAAATCCAAGTTGGAATCAGTTGAACTTACTTTACAAACCAGTAGCCACATTTCACATACAGATAGAAATATAATGATGAAAAACAATATTCAGTGATAGGTATTACTTGGTATTTGGATATGCTCAAAAGATAATATTGAATAAAGGTTTATCTATACCAGATGGCATATTGCCAACAAAATTATTTGGCCATATTTTGTATTTCTCTTTCTTTGGGTTCCCCAAATCAACTGATTGAAAGATTATAACTGTAGTTAGTCATTTCATGACTGAGAGCGTTACCTAAATTCTTATTTTAAATAAAAATCTGAACCAGCTCAAATAATGATAGATCCAAAACTGTAGACAAACTTCTCCAAGCTTAATATGGTAGTACAAGAAGACTATGAATAGTTTAAAAAAGGTCTCCAAATAAAGGTTAAATAATGAGAATGTAGTTAGATTGCCCAAGCCAGATGGGAAATTATTCTCAAACTAGTCTTTAAAGATATGCATATAAAATGAGATAATATGTATTTTTAAAATAAAGTGGATTGTAGATTTTTTTATCAGTAAGAAGATATCAATAATGAAAGATCTTTTTCATGTTAAATTTTCCTAAATTCAAAAGGAGGGCATAAATTTGACCTTAATAACCTTTCTGATATATGGATTGGAATATAAAATTCATGGACTACAGAAGGATGTCAGGATTTGATTATCATTTGTATTCTAGCCCTGTCATTCTGAGTCTCAGGCAAATCCTTAAACTTTGTGTTGCTTCACTTTCTTCTTGTGCAAAACAGAGGTTTAATAATATGTCTGAACCCACCTATTGTAAGGTTAATAGAAGACTTACTGTGATACCTGGCACAAATAAAGTCCTTAGCAAATGTCTGTGAAGCAGTGGTGAACATGTGCATAAGGGTAAAGGATTAAGGCAGTATGCAAATAACGTGTCTGTCTAAATATTTACTTGTTTTTGTTTTGTTTTTTAACTAATGACAGACTTTACTTGGATTTCATCAGATTTTCTATTTGATGTCCTTCTACTGTTCCAGGATTCAGACATTGCATTTAGTTATCATGTCTCTGTAAGTGTCCCCTAGCACTTTCTCAGTCTTTCCTTATTGCCAAGACCTTGAGACTTTAGAAGAGTCCTGAAATTTGTAAAGAGTGCAGTCCTTCTGTAGCATGTCCTTTAGTTCAGATCTGATATTTTTCTCATGATTAGATTGAGGCTGTGCCTTTTTAGCAAAAAACTTTAAGTGATATACTTCCCTGGGACAGTACATAATGTCAATGTGTCAAGTGGTTTCAGAATTACTAACTTATAGACTTAGGAGAAACAAGTTTACTAACCAGGGTGCAGTACCTGAATGTATTTTAAGGGCTGAGCTAGATATCTATGTTACTTCAGATCCTCTGAGTCCCTTTTGAGTGCATTTTCTTTTAATTTCATACCTAAAGCTATAGCTAGAGTTCCCTGAGAGAGCCACTTCAAGCCTGCATGCCCACACAGCTTCAGGGAATATCTGGTTTCTTTCCATTTTCACTTAGCACCATAGGCTCAAGTGTAGGGTTCAGTGATTTGTAGCTGAGATTATTCTGTCTCTGCTCTTAAAAGAGTTAATCTCTTGATTCGTTATAGTCTCAGTATGTACACTTACTTCACATGCTCAAACATGTGAAAGCAGAGGTCAAGAACTAAAGGGCCTGAGATTTTTTTTTTCTTTTTTTCTTTTTTTTTTTTTTTACTCTATTTGAAAACTAACACAGTAGCTTCTTTGAGTTTCGCGGGTGATTAGCATAAGACATATGAATCCTGGGTCAGATAACAAAATGTAACTCACAGCACAGCAGCTATCATGAGCTTTATTTTCCTGTTTGTTCTTTTATTCGCAAGTCCTACAAGGGTGAAAAAGAGGCAGATCCACCTGGACGCAGTGCACACAGTAGCCTTGGGTCACAGGAAAGAAACCTCAAACTTTTGTAAGGGAACTAAAAGCTAATCTTGCAGACATCACCATATTTTATTCCTAGATACTTTAATGTTTATTCCCTAAGATTGACTGCATTCTCCTACATGGCCTCATTGCCATTATCTCTCCTAAGAAAATTAGCATCAGCCATTAACTTTTTCTCCATTATTTTCCCTCTTTGCTCTCAAGCTAAAATATTAGTATCTTTGGTACATGCAAGTGTACGTGATGGTGACTAATTAACTAATTCACTAGTGTTCTATTTAGAGTTCTCCAGTGAAAGCAGTTGTGTGTAAATATATTTAAGATGTCGGTTGTGTCCTCTGGGACCATGAGAAAGGATTGAACTGGCAAAACTTTTTGCTAGAAAAGAAAAATGTGATATTTAAACATAGTTGCAAATACAATAATTGTAGCAAATATAATAACATCAATAATAGCTGGCACTTACAAAGCTCTTATTATGTACTAGGCACTATGCCAAGGTTTTACATCATTTATTCAGTTCATTCTTACAGCTTTTGTAGATGAAAAATTAAAGTAACTTTCTCAAGGTCAGTGAGTTAACAGTAGAACCAGGATCTGAGCTCAGGTCTACAGAACTATGCTCTCAAATGCTATTCAGTATTTTACTGTTTGCCCTCTGCTGGTGTGAGCTTGACTGTGTTCCATTAGCACAAATCACTTCCACAAAGCTATCGACTCTTTGGAGGTGGGCCTGTATATCTCTAGGCTTGGTGGCTTCCTTTAGAAGCATCACCAGATTCAAGACTTCAACAAGAGAGAGCATGTGGTGTCAGAGGAAATGTTTCCAAAGTCATCATTAGAGACCTCGGTCCTGGAGTTAGACATAACAAAGTTCAAATCCAAACATATCACTTAACTTGCATGGGAACTTGGCAGGGCAGCTAACCTCTGTATGACTTCTCTTCTGTAAAATGTGGATGACAGGGATACTTGTGGCCTAGAACAAAGTCAGTGATCAAAATATTCATGTCACTGATGATTCCTCACTTAACACTTCCCTCCGAAGAGGGTCCTACCCCAATTTCCTAGGGGGAGAATGAGAACAGCAAGCGAAGACAAAGGCAGAGAAGTTGCTCTGGTCTCAGGACCAATGTGTGCATACAAGGCCCCAGAAGGGAGTACATCACATTTAGCCAGTTCTTGACTCCCTTCAGGCAGCACTGTTGACAAGCAAAAATCACGAATGTGAAACAGCATTATTTATTAGCTGATCTTCCTTGACCCGACTCAGTGAATAAATCAACTGGTGTCCAGTGCTCAGAAACACTCCTGAGAACACTGACTTAAGCATTTCTCCTTTGCAGTTTATTATTTTTCTGTGTTAAACACCTTTTAATAAACTCCCTCTACTCTTGCCATGTGGAGGAAGCCACAGTTGACTTTGCCTCAAATTACTCTTCACTTGATTTGCCTGATGCTCACCTCCTAATGCCACAGCCATGGGATTTGGGTGGATAAGTGCTCCCACTGCCAGTGCAAGTGAGCTTGAGGAATGGGCAGTGTAACTCCAGTTTGAGCTCCTACTCAAACTCCAGCATTATTCTGGACTTTCCTTACCTTTATAGTCAGTTCTGCGTACTTATGACTTTCTGCCCTTAAGGTAAAAGTTTCCCTGATATCTAACTAAAACTAGGTTTTCCCCTATCCTCTTACTATGTAGGGATAGCTGCTTCAGAAGACTGTTCCACTGGGTATAATGTTAACTTTCTATTGCAACAAGGGATTCTTAGAAGTGCCTCTTCAGAGAAAATCTCCATCAGAATGTATTATTGTCCATAATTGTTAGGAAAACATCCCAAACTTGGTGTGACTCATACCTCCTCTCAGTCATTATGTCCTTCGACACTCTTGAAAATCAGATGAAGGAATCTTAAAGCCTTATGTTCTGGAACATTGTGAGTTTGACATGTTGATTATTCCACAGTTTTCTTCTATGAGATTGTGGAATATGTTAAGAAGTACACCACATCCACCAACACCAATTTCCCACACCAACCTCAGTTATGTCTAGGCTTGGCATACATTCAATTACATGGATTCAACTGTGGACTCTTAAGAAAGTGGAAATCAAGGACATAAATTTGGAAGTGAAAGAGTGACCATATAATCCAATAGTTTAATTTTTTTTTAGCCATACATTGCTTTGTTCAAACAAAATATGTTATGTTCAATGGAAAAAAAGATTAAAGAAAAAGGATGCCAACTGACATAGGATTGACTATGGTTCTGGTGATGGTGCAGACTTCTGCCTGATCAGCACCATCTCCCTGCAATTCCAGTCCCTCTCCTCCCACCCAGAAAGCCCTAAATAATTTCTAGAGTTCCATGGAGCATCTAACCAATCCTCTCAGTTATCACTCACCAAATATTTGTTGTGTGCCTTCTCCTTTGCTGACACTCTACTAAGTGCCTAAGATACAACTGACCTTGGTTCCACCATCAAAGGCTTTACATTCTGGAGAGGATTCATTTCATAATTTAATGTGTTCAGTATTCTGATTGAAGTTTCCTTTGGGCATATGGAACTGCAGAGGTACAGTCTGGGAACTGAAACAAAGGGCCTCCTGTAGAAGTTGGTCTGGTGTTTGGCTTGCTAGAATGAAACCACACTGGAAATATAAACAGGATCCAGAATCTAATTGACTGATGCAGAGTTAAGAACCTCAGTTTTGGAGTCAGACTTTCAGACTGACCGGGTAGATCAGTGTGGGCTAGAGAAACTAAATCTCCGTACTCCTCCTACAAAATGATAGATCACATTTGATTCAGGGTGTTGCAAATATTAAAGTACATAATGTATGCACAGTGCAGGATCTTATGCCCAGGGCATGGTGGCTATTTGCAGACTAGTCTGCCATATATTCCCCTTTTGTCTCAAGCCCATGATTTTAGGTGAAAGGCTAGTTTTTAGGCATAGTGCCACATAAGAGTCTGCTTTTTAAAAAATATCTTCAAGGTGTTGCTGTTTTAAAATTTGCCACTTCATACCCTTTGGGTTGAAGAATAAATGCCTTAAAAAGTACAGGCTTCTGGAATTGCTACTGACACTGCAGAAAAAGCTTTTTAGCATTTAGAATCTTTTACCTACCCTCTAAACTTGGTTGTTGGAGAATAAGCCTGATGTCATGAGTCATTTCTGCAACCTTTCCCTCTATAAATTGAAAGGCACATAAATTCAGGAGTAAAGGTGATCTACTATAAAAGGAAGTGATAATTGATACATACCCATCATTGCTTAATGCAGTTCAGCTTTGAATGTGAACACATATTCCATTACAGGGCAATTTAAATTCTTCATATATTTTAATCATGTCTGATATACACAAAACAGATGAATTGCTATTGACTTTTTTTTTTCAAGAAACACTTCAGAAGTAGGTAACAGGTGGATATAATGGGCTATGTTTCAGACCAGGACAGTTGTTGCTTTCTTTTAGTTATCCTAAATTTATTATCATGACTGAAAATAAGATTCTACAAAGGAGACTTCCCCTAATCTCTGTGTATGCAGAAGATGAGTGATATTTTCGTGTTACTATTTTTCATGTTCCTTATGATTAACTGATTAGGATTTCATTTACTGTTACTTTTCTCCAGTTCCCATCAGTTTGAAATAGATGTTGAAAGATGCCCCTAGGTATATCATAATTATTTCCCGTCAACCTTTTTTTGCCTCAGGTTTCTGTGCATGTCCTTATTAAATAAATGTTTGTAAAAGTAACCTTACCATTCTGATTTGTCACTGTGATTTTACTAGATAGATTGTTCACCATTTATTATCGTCTAGCAAACATGCCTCAAGACTTTCATTTGAAGGGATTTGGCTTTACTTGGTACATGATTTCTTCTTTGTGTGTTTCAAGAGGAAGAAACAACCTGTTCTGGAGGGAATTACAGCTAGATATTAATTTTCACTTCTTCTCAGAGTGCTTGGAAATTCACATATCCTCACCCAAGTTTTTTAGCTATATTTTAAAGGCTTGACTTAAAAAAATTCTTTGCTTGCATTTTCTATTCTGCTTCTATTGTCTGACCTAAATGACACAGAACAATATCTTAAGTGACTGTACTTTCAAGATTCATTTCACAAAGGACTACATTTAGTATATAGTCCAGTGACATTTCAGAACTTCTTTCATATTGATCTTCAATTTTGGATCATGCAGAAACAGTACAACTGGGTTCATTCCAGCCAATTCCAGGAAATGTGATTCCTAAGCGTAAGTGGTCAACAAAATACCTGTTTACAGTAAATGTGTATTTTGTGAATAAGCACTGTCAAAGTAGGTAGAAAAACATTCTCATGAAAAAACATCTGTTCATCCTAGACAGTTCCCCTCACTCTTCTATAATTCTCACTGGATATTGTTCTGAGAACTAGATTAATTTATTTCTTGATTGTCAGACACAGTAAAATTGTGAGTCAGACTAAATTCTAGATTTCAGGAGTTTAGAAGTAAGTACTCTGTACTCAAAACAAAGAAGCAGGTTGTTACTTCTTTTTCATGCAGTTTGATCCACTCCATCATTACTGTGTTTGTTGAAAAAGGTAACAATCAGGATTGTCTGTCTGTCTTCCTTGCCTTTCCTTTTTCCTTTCCTTTTCCTTTCCTTTCCTCTTTTTTCTTTCTTTCCTTCTTTCTCTTTCTGTCTCTTTCTTTCAGAAAGTGGTGGAGGGAGGGGCAGAGGGAGAGATAATTTTTTTTAAGATTTTATTTATTTAGAAATAAGCCAAGTAGAGAAAGTCAAGTATCACATGGTTTCACTTACTTGCGGTGGGAGAAGGAAAGTAAATGGGAAGTAGGGTAATCCAGGGAGAGAAACGAAACAACAGAGACTTTGGACACAGAAACAAACTGAGGGACTTGGAGGGAGGAGGGTGGAGGGATGGGAGAGCCTGGTGGTGGGTACTGGGGGCACCTACTGCGTGGAGCACTAGGTGTGGGGAATGGGGAATGAATCTTGGAACACTGGAAAAAAAATTTAACAATAAAAAAAAAGCAAAAAAAAAAGATTATATTTATTTATTTGACAGAGAGAAACACAGCTAGAGAGGGAACATAAGCAGAAGAAGTGAGAGAGGGAGAAGCAGCCCTCCCACTAAGCTAGAACCCAATGCAGGCCTTAATCCCAGGACCCTGGGCTCATGGCCCAAGCCGAAGGCAGATGCTTAAGGGACTAAGCCACCCAGGTATCCCAGGGAGAGAGAATCTTAAGTAGGCTTCACACCCAGCATGGAGTCACATACAGGGCTCTTCTCAGGACCCTAAGATCATGACCTGAGGTGCTATCTAGAGTCCCATGCTTAACGAACTGAGTTATACAGGTACCCCGGACACTATTTTTTTTTTTTTTAAGTTGTCTAGAGCATCAGTTTGTTTGGCAGAGGATTTTACAATAAGGCTGTGTGGCCCACTGTGAACCTTGGAAAGGAGATGTTTTTCTGTGATGTAGTGAACATTTTTAGTGGTCTTCTGTATTTAGAATTTGTTTGAAGATTTTCTTTTTTCTCTTAATAGAAACAAATGTTAAGATAATAGCTATGCCTACCTTTGGGACTTCCTCCTATTATGGTATGGCACAGTGAAAGGACCCCAGTGGAATAGAGTATACATTAACATAATTACATTTGTTCTTTCATGCAACAAATTATGTTAAGTGCATACTATGTACAGGCACTGCATGAAATATTGGAGGGAATAGAGATAGACCAGACAGTTTATTCTTCTGGGATTTCTCAATAAGAGACGCCCACAAGTGAGTCCATAGTCATCAAGTAGAGTGAAGAATATTTTGGGGTTTTTTTTTGATGTTTTTAAAAATAATTTATTTTATTTTATTTTTTCAGTGTTCCAGGATTCATTGTTGATGCACCACATCCAGTGCTCCATACCCACCACCAGGCTCACCCATTCCCCCAACCACTTCCCTTCCAAAACCCTGTTTATCAGAGTCCACAGTCTCTCATACTTTGTCTCCCTCTCTGATTTATCCTAATTCACATTTCCTTTCCTTCTCTTAATGTCCTCCATGTTACTCCTTATGCTCCACAAGTAAGTGAAGCTATATGATAATTGACTTTCTCTGCTTGGCTTATTTCACTCAGCATAATCACTTCCAGTCCTGTCCATGTGGATACAAAAGCTGGATATTCATCCTTTCTGATGGAGGCATAATATTCCATTGTATATATGGACCATATCTTCTTTATCCATTCGTCTGGTGAAGGGCACCTTGGCTCTTTCCACAGTTTGGTGATTGTGGCCCTTGCTGCTGTGATCATTGGGGTAACTATGGCCCTTCTTTTCACTGCATCTGTGTCTTTGGGTTAAATACCCAGTAATGCAATTGCAGGGTCATAGGGTAGCGCTGTTTTTAATTTTTTAAGGAATCTCTATGCTGCAGAGTAAAAAAATGTTTTGGCCGATATACTACTCATTATGTGGGAGCACAGCAGGACAATTAACTCAGCCTGTCACAAGGATCATAGAAAATATAGCTAACATTGAACTCTGAAAGAATTGCTAGGCTTGTTAGGGAGATCGAGGTCTGGGTTAATGTAAACTAGAATGTCCAGTATGTGGTGAAAGAGACTGACATTAGATGGCAGAGGATGTTGGAGATGAACTGAAGAGGGCAACAGGAGCCATTTCATGGAAGAGTGTGGATGTGATGTAAAGATGAGGTTCTATGCTGAGAACTCCAGGAAGGTACTAAGGGTTCTTTCTTCCTCCCTTCTCCATTCTTCCCTTCTTCCTTTCTCCTCCCTTTCTTCATTCCACCCGCTAACTTGCTCTCAATCTCTCTAAATCTTTATCAGGTATAATAAAACCACACATCTTTAAGAGGTGAGATTTGATAAAATTTTCATGCATTTCTATACCCATTGAAGCATCAGTACAAACAACATAATGTATCCATCATACCAAAGGTCTCCTCCTGCTCCTTTGCAATGTGTTTCTTCCCCATAGATTAGTTTGCATTTTCTAGACATTTATATAAAAGAATGGCAAAATAACTAAAAAATCTGGCTTTTCACTCAGCATAATTATTTTGTATTCACTGATGTTCTCCAATACTTGTTTGTATGAATATACCACATTTGTTTATCCATGTACCTGTTGATGGACATTGAGATTGTTTTGGTTTATAAAGTGACTAAGAACTTTCCCACAAAACTGTTTGTGTGCAAATATAATTCACTTCTCTTGGATACATATCTAGGAAGGAAACAAATGGACAATAAAATAGGCATTTAGTGTATAAGGAAATGTCAACCTTTTTTTTCCAAACTGTTTCATGTTTTCTCTAACAATGTGTGAGAATTCCAGTTGTTTCATATCTCCACCAACACTTGGTATAGTTAAGTTTTAAATTTTAACTGTTTTAGTGGATATGTAGTGGTATATTATTTTGGTTTTAATTTGCATTTTCAAATTTTCAAATTAGTCATTAAAGTGACTAATGATGTTGAATATCTTTTTCTTTGCCTGTTTGCCACTGACATACCATGCAGATATTTTGCTCATTTACTTTTCTTTTTGTTACCATTTAATTTAGAGCATTCTTTGTATATTCTAGATACAAGTCCTTCAACAGAAATATGAGTTACAAACATTTTCTTCCTATCTTTTATTTTTTCAGTAGTGTCCTTTAAAGAGCTGAATTTCTTAATTCAGGATTTATCAGTATTTTATTTTAGGGATTATGATTTTGATATTGTACCCAAGTCTTTGTGTAAACCAAGATCACAGAAATATTCTGTATTTCTTTTGGTAGTTTTAGATTTTTTGATTTAGTATTTAGGTAATGATTAAATTTGAATTAATTTTTATGGTAGGTACCTATTATCAAGTTGAGGGAGTTCCCTTCTTTTTCTGCTTGCCTGAGAGTTTTGTATAAGGAGTAGACATTAGATTTTTGTCAGATGTTTTCTTCTGCATCTATTGAGATACTCCTATGTATTTTTTTTCTCTGTTGATGTAGTACTCTGTTGATGTAGTGAAAGACATTGTACTTCCCAAATCAACACAAATTGGTCATGATGTAGTAGACTTTTTATATATTGTTGAATTTGATTTGCTAAAATAATAAATTTTCCATCTGTGTTCATGAAAGATTTTGGTTTGTAATCCTGTGACATTTCTGTCTGATTTTGATATCAGGGTCACCTTTTTCTCTTAGAATAAATTTGGAATTGATCCATTTCCAAATTTATCCATTTCCATTTATCCATTTCCAAATTATTCCAAATTGATCAATTTCCAAATTTATCTCTTCAATTCGCTGTATATCTTTGGTATTTTTTCTTCCTTAAAACTTGGTAGACATCACATCTGAAGCCATCTGGACTGGGTTTTTCCTTGTAAGAAAGTTTTAAACTGAAAATTCAATTTCCCTAGTACTTAGGGTTCTACTCGGATTATTTCCTTTTTGAGGAAGCTTTGGCAGTTTATGTCTTTCAAGGAATTGATCCATTTCATCAGGCTACTTATTTTTGGGTCCATACATCTGTTTATATTATTTCCTTATCTTTTTAGTATATGCAGGATCTGTAGTGATGTCACATGATGTTGTCTTTACTTTTTCCTCATTATTCTGGTTAAAGGTATATGCTTTTTATTTATTTTAAAGAACTTGTTAATATCTGATCTTTATTACTTCTTTTTTTCCATTCCCTTCTTAGTTAATTTAGTCTTTTTCTAGTTTCTTAAGGTTAATGCTGAGGTTACCCATTCAAGATAATCTTTCTCCAGTGTAGACATTTAATACTATAAATCCCCCTGCTGTATTAGCTGCATCTCATAAATATTGATGTTACAATTTCATCTTAGTTGAATTGAAAAAAGTTTCAAATTTCTGCTTTTAATTTCTCCTTTGACCCCTGAGTTATTTTGAAGCTGTTGTTTGGCTTTCAAATTTTTTTTAGAGGTTTTTCTTCTGCTGTTGCTTTCTAATATAATTGCATTTTTATATGAAATATATTTTGTCTGGTTTGAATAATTTTAAATTTATTAAGATTTTATGCCTTGGAATATAATCTATCTTAGTAAATGTTCTACATACACATGAAAAGAAAATGCATTTTACTTTGGTGTGGTGAAGAATTCTGTAACTCATTTTTGTCAAATTGGTTGGCAGTGCTATTCAAGTCTTATTTTATCCTTAATGGTTTTTAATCTACTCATCCTGTCAATTAATTGAGAGAGAAGAATGTTCAAATGTCTGATTTAACTATGGATTTGTCTATTTTTCTTTGTAGTTCTATTGGTTATGCTTTATGTGTTTTTGAAGCTCTGCTGTTGCATGTTTAGATTTCTTAGGTCTTCTTGATGAATGGATTTCTTTGTCTCTCGGCAATAAACTTTTATGTCCCTGGCTCTATTTTTTGCTATAAAATCCATATTGTCTGATATTATTTCAGTCACTCCAGTTTTCTTTTGATTTGTGTTAGCTTGACACATCTTTCCCCATTCTTTTACTTTTAAGTGTGCCTTTAAGCTTCTTGAAGGGAGTCTATGGTTGAATCTTGATTTTTTTTCATCTAATCTCATGATATCTGACACTTATTTGGGGTTTTAGGTCATTTATATTTAATGTGACTACTGATGTGGTTAGGTTAAAACCTATCATTTTGCTGTCATCTATTTTCTCCATATGTCTTTGTTCCTTTTTAATTATTTTCTTCCTTTTGTATTGAATATTTTGAATTTCCACTTAATTTTATTTGATTTAAAAGTTAAGACACCTTGTTCTGTTTATTTGTTTTACTTTTGTTTTTCTAGTGGTTGCTTTCGATTTATTGCATACATTTTTAAAATACCATAATCTAGTTTCAGATAATATAATACCATTCACTTATAGGGTAAGAATTTTACCACAGTTTCTTCTCATAGCCTTCCTCCTGGTCTTTTTGGTATTGTTGCCAAAAATTATTTCTACTATATTAAAATGCCTCAATATTTGTTGTTACTTTGTCTTTTTGGGTCATTAAATTTTTAAAGTTATTATAGTTGCCCATATATCTACCCTTTCTGGTGCTCTTTATTTCTTCATATAGATTCTTCAGGTAGATTTCCATCTGGCATCATTTTCTTCCTGCTTTGAATATTTCTCTTCTCTCTTTTTCTCTCTTTTCAGTAATTCAGGTCTGCTGGTGATGAATTATACCAATTTCTGTGTATCTTCTAAAAAATCTTTATTTTACCTTAATTTCTGAAATATATTTTCAATAGTTAAGGAATTATAGATTGGTAATTTTTTAAAAGATTTTATTTATTTATTTGACAGAGGGAAACAGAGCTAGAGAGGGAACACAAGCAGAGGGACTGAGAGAGGGAGAAGCAGGCTTCCCACTGAGCAGGAATCCCGATGTGGGACTGGATCCCAGGTCTCCAGGATCATGACCTGAGCGGAAAGCCATCGCTTAACCAACTGACCCACCTAGGTGCCCCAGATTGGTAATTTTTTTACTTTCTCTACTTTAGAGGTCTTATGTGCTCTTCTGTTTAGTATTGCTTCCAATGAGAAATCTGTTATTTTACCTTTATTTCTTTTTATACAATGGTTTTTCTCCCCCGCTCCTTCTTCAACATGACTTTTTAAAGATTTTTGATGTTTTACTGTTTTTAAACAATTCATTATTATCCTAATGTTATTTACTTTGTTTCTTTTGCTTTCAGTTCACTAAGCCTGTTAAATTTATTTGTTTGCATTTTTCTCAAATTTGAAAATATTTAGCCATTTAAAAAACTTTTTCTGCACTCAGCCTGCATCTTTTGGGGACCCCCATTACCATCACATGTGTCTTAGACTGCTTGATGGTATTGCACAGTTCAGAGTTTTTCTGGTTAAAATAACTTTTATAATATGGAAAAAAAGCGATGTGAACCTGAATGCAGTCTGTGACAGTTGGAACATGAGGTAATTAAATATTTTGTAACCATTTAAAAATAGTTTACAAGCACCAAATGACATGATTGAAAACAAATTATAATATATAATGTTAAATTTTAAAAAGCAAGATGCTAAATAATTTATATTATATTTTACTAAGTGAAAAAAGGAAACCTCCTATAAAACTGTTTTAGGACAAAAGTGTGGCAGAAACACATAGCATTGTACTTACTGCATAGTAAAATAATGAGTGATTATATTTTTTACCATTTTCCTGTGTTTTCTGAATTTTATTTCATAAACCTTGTCATTATAAGAAAAAACTTTTAAAGATATTTAGAACCTAAAATAAGTAACACTAGACATTGTTTGATATTACATATATTAGTAACTAAGTATGAAGGAGGGGGGTTAGGCTAACCATTTTTAATTTGGGACTTAGATAACTAATCATATAGCCATATGGGAGAAGATACTGAGTTTATTTTGAAGCTGTTGAATTTGAAATACTTGAGAATTAGCTGGGTAGAAATGTCTAGTAGAGTACAGATTTCAAGTTTCTGAAACTCAAAAAAAGAGTTCTTGGCCAAAAATACACATTTGGGAATCACTGATGGTAGTTGAAGCTGTAGATTTAAATAAGGTTAGCTAAATGTCATAATTCTTAAGATTTTATCATGATATTTTTAATTTAGCTCTTTAAATAGACATACTACTCCATCAAAATCATAATTAAGCAAATGGCCTATCCATTAGCTTAATAATAAATTACAGAGTATTATATATTTATGATATATATTTAATTTTAATATAGTTGCTTCCAACATTATAGTACTGTTGATTAATAGTAATAATTCCCCAAGTATAAAAATTACTCCAAGTTTAGAAACCAATACTGCATGATGATAATGCCTCATTAAAATTTTTATGTATATTGAATCTTTGAAGGCCATTGTACTCTAAGTCTTTTGAAATCAGTGTTTCTTTTTCACCTTGCACACAGGCTGGTGTACATAATAGAAACTCAATAAATATCTGCTGAATGTGGATAAAGACTGTGTAGCACTGAAATGAAACTGGAGAATATATATATATAGAGAGAGAGAAAGAAACTTGTCTCTACCTGCATGTTGTTTCTTGGCCATTTTTTTCTTTTTCCTTCCTCATTACGCTCTCTTTAATCATTTCACACAGATAAAGACTGAAGGAGTAAAGCACATTTTTCCCAACCTTTTGTTATGCACATTTTCAGACATTCAGTGAATTCAAAGAATTTTACAGCAGCCACATCTTTAGGTAGATTTTGATTATTTTACTGTTGTTTTGTAATATTTACTCTATCATATATCTATTCATTTATCCCTCTAGTAAATCTTCAGTCTTCTTATTTCTTGATCAATTTAAATTGAAGATAATAGTTCAACTCATTTTAAATTAATTCAGTATAAAAGTATTTATATAAAATATATTAAAAATAAAATTAATAAGTTTTAAATAAGAATATTTTAAGAATTTAACCTTTTAATAGTCTCTTTAAAATAAAATTGACTCACAGTGAAAAACACATAAGTAAATAAGTGTTTCTAGTAAGTACGTACAGCAACATAACCCACACACCCATCAAAATATTCTAGAAACTTTTCTCATGCTCCTTTTTACTCATTTACCTCCACCACTATCCCAGAGTAAACTGATGTTCTGATTTGTTATTGGCTTTTGTTTTTTCCAGACCTTACTATAAATGGCATATTTATTATAAATGACATATTTATGTTTTGTGTAAGGATTCTTTCATTTAACATGTTTTGAATTGTTTTATTTTATATTACCAGTATTTACATTTTTATTTTATATTACCAGCATTTGTTCTTTTTTCTTATAAAGTATAATTTCATGATTTAATTTTTATTTAATTGTATATTGTAGAAAATAGTTTAATTGTATATTGTAGAACATAACTTCATGATTTAGATATTCCACAGAATATTTCACATTCTTCTATAGAAGCACTGTTGGCTGTTTCCAGTGCCAGGCTCTTGCAATCAAACTGTTGTAAGCATTTCTGCAAAAATTTCTTGGTGGGCATATATTTTAATTTCCTTTGGGTAAATACCTGTTGCACCACAAGGTATATGTATTTTTACTTTTTTTTTTTAATATTTTATTTATTTGACAGAAAGAAACACAGCCAGAGGGGGAGCACAAGCAGGGGGAGTGAGAGAAGGAGAAGCAGGCTTCCTGCCGAGCAGGGAGCCCGATGTGGGACTTGATCCCGGGTCTCCAGAATCATGACCTGAGCCGAAGGCAGCCGTTTAACCAACTGAGCCACCCAGGCACCCCTGTATTTTTCCTTTTATTAAAATAAATAACCTCTAGACATCAGTTTTCCAAAGTAGTTTTACCATTTTACTTTGCCACTAGAGATACATGGGAATTCCAGTCGATCTACATTCTTACCTGGTCTTAGACTTTTTAACTTTAATGGTTGTGTAGTCTTACTTTAAATACTACTAGCATTTATTGGCGTTTCCCTTATGATTAATGGTCTTGAGCACCTTTTCAGATTCTCATCGGCTGTTTGTATAATCTTTTTTTTTTTTTTTTTAAGATTTTATTTATTTGACAGAGAGAAACACAGCCAGAGAGGGAACACAAGCAGGGGGAGCGAGAGAGGAAGAAGCAGGCTTCCTGCCTAGCAGGGAGCCCGATGTGGGACTTGATCCTGGGTCTCTGGGATCATGACCTGAGCCGAAGGCAGTCGCTTAACCAACTGAGCCACCCAGGCGCCCCTGTTTGTATAATCTTTAATGAAGTACCTGTTCATATATTTTGCCCACATCATATGCAGTTGTTTGTATTATTTATTAAATTGTGGGAATTCAAAACATAAATATTAGAAGTGAAGGATGACATTTTATAGACTGTATTTCTCACCAAAACTAGTATAGAGTCTTGCACAGAAGGAGTGATAAAAAATAATTGCCACTTTTAATTTGAAATATACACTCCTAAAAAATAAACGTAACCTGAAATTTGAAATTTTGAAAAATACTTTATATATTGTGCCCATAATTTACTATACTCTGCTCTCCAACCAGTAAAGAACTTACTTGGCTTATTCTTTCATGATTTGATAGAATCATTTTGTTTGTGCTTTTGTTGATTACTTTTGTTGAAGAGAGCATCAGGGAAAGAGAAACAGCTTTTTGTGTCTTGCAGGGGACTATGCCTAGGGTTTTCATTTCAACATGACTGCTAAAACCTTGGAAAGGAAAGATTTTTGCAGCCAGTCTCCTACAGCCTTCAGAGGACTGGTTGAGTTGTTAGAAATCACAGAGAAGCCTGGGAGTTACTTTTGATAATAGCAAGACAAGATTTTATTTTAAATGAGATGTGCCAATTTTGACTGAATGTGTCACAATGTAGTCATAAGCAGTGTTACAAGCAAGGCACACTTGAGGGGAGGGGGTTTGCCAATAATAAACATATAAGAGATTGGTGTTCATTCAGTAATGGCCAGTTTGTTGTTTGTTTGTTTTAGTAGTGGCCAGTTTTGAACAGAGCGTAGGTTTGCTAGTTAGCTGGCATTCTCTTGTGCCTTTCAGAAGCCTGAAGGAATAAGTATGACAGAGATGTTCAGGGATCTGGTGGCACTGAGCCTAAGGCAGCACAGCATGAGGATTTGGATATAGTTAGGGCTCTGCAACTTACTTGCTCTTTCATTTGAGAAGAGGTTACTGAATCTTACTGAGCCTCAGTTTCTTGAAGGTGGGGATGATGATAGTGCTCCTATCAGAGAAATTTGTGAAAAATTACTGAGATGAAACATGTAAAAAGTCTGGTACACAAATTAACCCTCTGTAAATGGCAGCTAGTATTATTTTTACTATTTATAGTAATAAAACTAGTAGTAGCAGCAACAATATTAGTACTCTAGCTTTAAGGGGGATACAGACACCAAGACTTTTCTCCCAGTGTAGCCTTAGCAACAAAACATTTTTATCTTTCTCCTTAATTTGTACTTAGTTAGATAGAGAGATACTGGTTCATCTTGAAGCTTTTCTTCCTTCTCTCATATCCAAATCAGTTGTCATGGTCACGCTTCCTTCTTCATCACAATTTTAATTCCTATACCACATCTGTCCTTCTTTTTGGAAAAATCAGCACTTAGGTAGTCAGCCCTGGTGGTCATTGACTTACATTGTCAGCATTTTCCCACCCCTAATATCATAAAACCTGGGGGAAATGGAAATTCGCACCTTATCAGAAAAATGCGGAGGCTCTTGTCATAATACTCCCTTCAGGTTTGCAATTAAACCAGGCACTAAGGGTGAGGGGTGTTTCATAGGAACTAGGCATTCTCCCTAGACAGAACTGTGGTTTCCTTATATTTGTTTAAAGCAGAGACAAGAGAACTTAGAGCAAATACTTTGAGTGACCAAGAGGCAGGGAGAAGCTACTGTTCTTAGAGGCCTCCTCCTTTCTGGGCCTCCAGGCCTGGAGTTTTGAGTTGTGACATTGTCGAGTCTACTTCTGATGAACTGACCATGTATGTATCTTTCTTAAAATATGAAGGAGTTTGGGGCACCTAGTGGCTCACTTGGTTAAGCGACTGCCTTCGGCTCAGATCATGATCCTGGAATCCCAGGATTGAGCCCCGCATCCATCCGGGCTCCCTGCTCAGCTGGAAGCCTGCTTCTCCCTCTCTCACTCCCCCTGCTTGTGTTCCCTCTGTAGCTGTGTTTCTCTGTGTCAAACAAATAAATAAAATCTTAAAAAAAAAAATACAAAGGAGTTAACCCTGTTCCCTTCAGGTGTTGCTTGAGGTTTGGCTCAGCGTGAGGTCCAGTAACCTAGACATACGTATCAGAGGTCAACGTGATTCTGTCAGTCATGTAGCTTTCAAGTGAGTGTTCAGGCAGCAAGAGAGGAAGGGAAGCATATCAAAGACACTTTTAAATACAAAAGAAGACTCTTCTAATAATCTAGCCCAAGTTTATTGTGGCCAATAAAAGAAGAGGTTAAGTCAACAAGTTTCCTCCAATAAATAAAACTGCTAGTCCTAATGAAATTGTGTTTTCTTCCTTTATATCTTTTAAAAATGAAAATTTTCCTTTTCAATATCTAATTATGTTTTTGTAAGATTAGGAAACGGAAATCTGCTCTTTCATTTAGTGACCCAGAATTTGCTATTACAGAATGAGAATGACAAAGAGACATTAATGTCAAATGAAGAAGAAAAGAGTAAATAACATGTTAATTTGGCTTTGAGTGAATTATAGCCTTGTCTATAGCTTTGTCTGAAGGATTTTTTTAAGCTGAAGATAAATTAATAATTCAGTCCTTAATCTAGTTTCCCTCTCCACCCTATTTGTCTGGTATAATAGTATAAGATCTACCAAAAATAATAAAGTTCCTACATTAAAATATTTAATAAAGAATAATCCATCTGGAAAGACCATATCCCAGAAAATAATATTTCCAAAATAATAATTTAGGAAATAATGTCCTTGGAATTAAGATGATCAAAATTTTATTTGATTTCACCGAATACTTTTTTTTTCTTTTCTTTTTTTTTTCACTGAATACTTTCTGATCTGTGATAGTAAGAATATCAAGGAGAGTTATGAGAACAGAAATGCACTTTGATCTCAGGGAATGATCATATGCCATGAAAACATAGCATTAATATCCTTCTTCATAAAAGAGGTTGTAGAGGCTTCTAGTTGCCAAGAGTTTTTTACCTATAGGCACCTGATGTGCCCAGATAAGAAAACCTTTCAGGACCATAGGAGAGAGACCCTAGCATGGGGAGGTAGGAAGTGCCTGTGTCCAGTGGTAGCTGAAGCATTGTTGAGCCTCAGACCCCTCTTTAGGTGGATTCTCTTGTACTTTAAGGAAATCCAGCAGATCTCAAGGATGTAAGGGGAAAGTGTTGCAATCCCTTTTTATTTTTATTTTTCTACTATGGTGGCTCTAATCAGTCCTATGATTTTGTTTTTCACTTGGTGAAAAAAAACTAATTGGTGTTCAGAAACTAATGTCTAAATGTACAGTGACAATTTCGATTACCACTGTTCTTTGCCTTAAGAATTAATTAGAATACTAACTCATAAACAATATACTTAAATATAATTCTTAAATATAAATAAAATGTAAACAATAATACCTTAAATATGTGTGATACACATATAACAGTTTTACCTATTTTTATAGAATGGTTTACATAATGTAGGGAAATATAATTCCCCTTCCACCTTTGATGGCCAGGACATGAGAAAAAAGGAAAAAGTAGAGAAAATCTAACCTTATTTAATGCAGAGGCTATGACATGGAGAATGGAGAGAAACGCAAGAAGGGGATAAAGTATGTATTTCCCAATCCCCTTTCTCCAAACTTTGACCTAGAATGTTAGAGGAGCTTTATATATGTTGACAAAAATGATGAGTTTTTATCCTAATTCATCATTAGAAAAAGATTATCTTCAATGGGACCAATAGCACTAACCTGGGGGTGACCCCATTAAAGTAAATTCAGTAGTGCAGCCTAATTAAACAAGAGAAAGGTAAGACTTAAAATTTCTGAGATTTTCACAGTTCCTATAGGTCAGTATGGAATTCATATTTTCCCACAGCTTTCTAACTGAAAGTAGATGTGTTGAGAACTGTGGAGTTTCTCTGAAGCTATGATGCAGAAAGGCAAATTGATTCGGAGAAGGTTCCATGATATGTACAGTCTAGTACAGAGGAGACCTATGTAGAAGGCTAAGGAACAGGAGGCCTCTGCTCTTTCTCTAGGGGCAAGGAGAACTAATGCTTGATCACCAGAGCCAGAAAGGAAATTGATCTTAATCAAATAAAGAGGAACAAGACCTTGAATTCTACCAGCAGGACATGCAGTGGAGACCTGACCATAGCAGGTAATAGCACCTGTCCAAAACTCCTCCAAACTCTCCCGTTAGCCATCATGAGGATACAGTAGTTTCTCAGATATCATCATGAGCAAAAGAAGGTAGAGAATGATATTAAATCCTAGACATTCAGCTAGACCTGAGCTAAGAAACAATTGAGATTACAGTCCCAGACATAAAACCTAGTGTTTTTTCTATTCCTTTTTTTCAACTGCTGAGTGTGTGTGTGTGTGTGTGTGTGTGTGTGTGTGTATGTGTGTAGGGAGGTTGGGATTTTAGACTTCAAAATTATTTATAGTACTGCTTATAAAAGTTATAAAAAGAATATCAAATTTTGTTCTAACTGCTCACTATTACAAAAAAATTGCTATGTTTAGGGGCACCTGGGTGGCTCAGCTGGTTAAATGTCTGACTCCTGATTTTGGCCCCAGGTCACAGTCTCAGGGTTGTGATTTTGAACCCCACAGTGTGCTCCAGGCTCAGTGTGCACCCTACTTAAGATTCTCTCTCTCCCTCGGCCCCTCCCCCCTACTTATGCTGTCTCTCTCTAAAAAATTAAATTTAAAAATATTATGTTTAAAGCTGAGAATACATTTATGTACATATGAGTAAGTGTGTCATAAAGATAAATTTTTAGACCTAGAATTATTCAGCCAAAAATTACATGTATTTTCAATTTTGATACATTTTGCTAAATTACTGTCATGAAGACCACACCAATTTTCATTGTTTATAATACTGGATGAGAAAGACCTACTTTCTCACTCAGTTTCTCTGGCAAGATCCACTAAAGTTGGAAATGCTTACAACCCAAACTCATGTTTAACTTCTTAGATCTATAACAGTAGAAGTTATTTATGTTTGCCAGAAGACATGCATCAAGATATTCACTAGTTTTTGAAAAGTAAAATGTGTGTCACATGAAAAATTAGATGTCAACCAAATATCTACCAAGAGTAATGGATAAAGAGGGATACATTCAAATAATGGGATGTTGTTTAAAAGTTAAGATGGGTGCACTTAGGGCATGAATAGATATCAAAAACAATAGTGATTTGAAAAATAGAGATTTAAAAACCATAAAAGGTAACATACTACAATGTTACTTACAGATATGTATATTATTAAATGGTAAAAAAAATTACTTGAGATAATTTCATTCAGTTAATGATAGCAGAGACGTTGCCTTTAGGGTGGGAAGGGAGGGACTGGAGGGCCATACAAACAGGAATTCTACCTTATTATGTTTTATCTTCTATTATTAAATATTATTGTCAATCTTTAACAAATGGCATTAACATTAACCAGTTTTGTGTAAGACCTATATAAATAATGATTTCTGTTCATGCATTTTTTTTGTATTTTTTCAAAAGGAAATTCAGGTCCCTTTGTGCTTAGCCTCTGAGAAGTACCTTAACCCAACAGCTTTTAGGGTTCATACCTATTAATATTCTAAATGTTACATGTACAGTAGTGGAGTCTTTAAATCTGCTAAAGTTTCAAGGCTAATATTAACAACCGCGTCTCCCTAGTTTGCTCTATATTAATATCTTTCTTTTCCCAAGTAAAATCCAGTAAAACACCTTGAGATTGGTCATTTTTCATTATCAGCTAAAACCAATGTTTTCATTTCCTTGTGCTTTTAAAATAATAATGAAAAAAAGTTTTTTTAAGGATTTTATTTATTTATTTGACAGAGAGAAACACAGCTAGAGAGGGAACACAAGCAGAGGGACTGAGAGAGGGAGAAGCAGGCTTCCCGCCGAGCAGAGAGCCCAATCTGGGGCTGGATCCCAGGTCTCCGGGTTCATGACCTGAGCCGAAGGCAGTCGCTCAACCAACTGAGCCACCCAGGCGCCCTGTGAAAATTTCTTTCTTTCTTTTTTTTTTTTTTTTTAAAGATTTTGTTTATTTGGCAGAGAGAAACACAGACAGATAGGGAACATAAACAGGGAGAGTGAGAGAGGGAGAAGCAGGCTTCCAGCTGAGCAGGGAGCCCGATGTGGGACTCAATCCCCGGTCTCCGGGATCATGACCTGAGCCGAAGACAGTCGCCTAACCAACTGAGCCACCCAGGCGCCCCCCCCCCATGAAAATTTCTTATTCGCATAGTAGATAGTGAAATTCTCACTGATTAAATGGGATAGGTGAAGTTTTTAATAGAAAAGTTTGTAGTCAACCAAGCCAGTTCTGGACTGGAAACCAAAATCCTACAGGAACTTGAGTGACTATGGATTCTGGCATTTGTGTTGCATGTGTGAAAATTCTCTTTGGAGTTACAAAATGTAATAACCTGCCAATTGCTTCTTCTATTGAATTTGACAAAACCACCTTGTTTTATGTACATTGTTGAAGTTACTGACTGAAATGTATAGAAATAGATGAGACACTGAGAACCTACAGCACCAAAGTGATAGCTCAGCTAGGGCTCGTAGATGGGCTCCTAATCTGCAGCTACAATATTTTTTGAGCCCCCATGAGTATATTATTAAGCTAGATTTGTGGATTACACAAGAAGAAATGCATTATGTTTGTTTTGTAAGGGACAGTGCATGGGCTTTGGAGAGAAACAGGTGGTTCTGACTAAACATCCCCTCTAATGGACTCTGGCTAGATTACTAGGCAAAATAGTGTTCCAATTTCACACTCCTGCCTGCAGAGTATGGGAGTTCCTGTTGGCTCCAACTTCCTTAGCATTTGGTATATTCAGACTTTTAAATTTCAGTATCCATTGGTATTTATTTATTGTTTTATTTGCATTTCCCTTATTGCTAATGAGGTATTATAATAATGACGCATTATAAGTTTATTGGTCACTTGGTTTCCTCCCCTGTGAATTGTAGCTTCATAGACTTTCTTCATTGATTTGACCTTTTATTATTGATTTGTAGTTCATTGATATTCTGAGTGAAAATCTTTTGACTGTTATATATATTGCCAATCATTTTTGTAGTCTTTAATATGTCTTTTAATTTTGTTTATAGAGTCTCTTGTCATGTAGAATTTTAAAATTTTGATATTGTCAAATTTATCAACCTATTTCCTTCATTGATTATGCTGTTTGTGTCCTGTTTAAGAAATTCTTTACCATGTCAAGGTCATAAAAATAGTCTTTTGTAAATTTCTTCTGAGGGTTTCAAAGGCTTTTTGTTCTTTGGGTTTTGTTTTGTTTTCATTAGTTCTCCAAAATATCTCGATTTCACTTCAAAGTGAAGTTTTAAGTAAGGATCTAACTTTTCCACATGGGAAGCCAATTTACTTGTGCCATTTACTAAATAGCTAATCTTTCTCCATGATATTTAGTTCATTTCTATTTTATATACCAGGTTTCTACATTATTTGCAGCCTATTTTGACTTTTTTTAATTTTTTCTAAATATATAATTTTTCATAGCTTTCATTATGATTTATTCTTCACCCTAAGTATTATTTAGCAGTATGACTTTTAGTTATGTATTTTTAAATATCTCTGTAATTGGCTGTTTCTAATTTGATTGTTTTATGAAAATAAGATACAGTCTGTAGAATAGTTATTTTGGGCTATTTGTTGAGACTTCCTTTGTGGACTAGTGAGTGGTTAGCCTTTGAAGATTATTATGGGCAGAACATTAAATCAAAAAAAAAAAAGAAAGAAAAAAATCTTATTATACTGCATCAAAAACTAATGATGTACCATACATTGGCTAATTGAAAAAAAAATGTTTCCATGCACTTGAAAATTAGTTTTTGCTATTTTGTTTTCCTTTGCAAGTTTCCTGATGTGAAGTCAGTTCTAGAACGTGGTTCAAGGAACTTCTTTCAGTTTTATGTTTCCTTATGTACTTTCAATTTTTTCAGTGTAATTTCACCACATTTTTTTCTTAAATTTCTGAGTGTGTTTGTGTATATGTGTATATAGAGGTGAGGAGATGATAATTCCAAGTAAGTTAATTCTGCTTAATTAACCACATACACCCAAATACATGAATATATTTTTTTAAGATTTTATTTATTTGACAGAGAGAAACACAGCCAGAGAGGGAACACAAGCAGGGGGAGCGAGAGAAGGAGAAGCAGACTTCCCGCCGAGCAGGGAGCCCGATGTGGGACTCGATCCAGGGTCTCCAGGATCATGACCCGAGCTGAAGGCAGTCGCCCAACCAACTGAGCCACCCAGGCACCCCAATATTTTTGTTTTTAATTTAAAATTAAAAATAATGTCTTAAAGACGTCAGATGACAAATTTTTCTTTTCTTTTCTTTTCTTTTTTGGACATATTTTTCTCATTTTACTATTAGTGATTCTCCTTACCTTAGATATAATCTAAAATAAGGAATTTTGAGGGTTGCCTGTATAGCTCAGTTGGTTGAGCAGCCAGCTCTTGGTTTTGGCTCATGTCATGATCTCAGGGTCCTGGGATCAAACCCTCTATCTAACTCCACACTCAGTGGGGAGTCCTCTTAAGTATTCCCTCTCTTTTCCTCTGCCCCTCCACCTGCTCATGCGCTCTCTCTAAAATAACTAAATAAATCTTAAAAAACAAAAACAAAAACAAAAAACAAAAACAGGGGTGCCTGGGTGGCTTAGTTGGTTAAACATCTGTCTTTGGCCCAGGTCAAGATCCCAGGGTCCTGGGATCAAGCTATGAGTCAGGCTCATTTCTCAGCATGGAGTCTGCTTCTCCCTCCCCTTATTTTGCTCCTTCCTATCCTCCACCCCTGTTCATGCTCACCCGTACTCACTCTCTCTCAAATAAATAAATAAAATAGTTAAAAATAAATAAAATAAATATTTTGAATAGTGGCATAATTATTGCATAATTATTGCTACTATATGCAGTGCCATAGTAAAAATAATAAGGTAAGTAGTACCTTATTATTACATATTTGCATTTTAACATGTAAAATAGATAGCCAAAAATAGAGTTTTAGTTGTAATGTATCTATTTTATTTTACTTTAACAGATATATAGATATTTTAAATTTTTCCCATAAAATTTATGTTCCCATCAGCAACATTTGATATTGTCAGTTTCAGCACATCCTTTTAGCATCATTGGGTATTACTGCAGCTTTTTTTTTTAATAAAGTATAGATGACATGCAATACTACATTAATTTCAGGTGTATAACATAGTGATTCAATAATTATATACATTATAAAATGTTCCCCATAGTGGTATAATTACCATCACCATACAAAGTCATTTTAATATTATTGACTATAATCTCTACGCCATACTTTTCATTCCTGTGACATAGATATTTTATAACTGGAAATTTGTACCTCTTAATCCCTTTCACTTATCCCTGCCCCTCCCCTTCTCTTCTGGCAACCATAGTCTGTTCTCTGTATTTATAAGTTTGCTTTTTAGATTCCACATATAAGTGAAAAAATACGGTATTTGTCTTTGTCTTTTTCTTGATAGTTTTTCTTGTAGTTTTTAATTTTTGTCGATCTTGAAAGTGGAATATGGTTTTAGTTAGCATTTCTCTGGCTAAATGTGAGTTTGTCAGAAATCATTTGAATTTCTTTTTCTGTGATTTGTCTGTGTTCTTGTCCCTTGATTATCTTCTTTTTATTGATAAGTCACTGAGATGATATTGAGGATGCTCAAATGGTCAAATATATATTTTTCTTTGATTAAATATGGATTTGTGTGTAAGTTGTTTCTAATACAGTTTATTCAGATGCAAATTTTTTTATAATTTGATTCTTTTGAATATAACTTTTTAACTTAATATATATATAAGTAGGTAAGAGTCTTTTTTGGTCACACAGTTGATTATGTCGGCACCGTTTATTTTTTACAAATGGGAAGGTTGACTTTGACTAACAATACTTGGTACTACCAAAGTAAATCATTGTTTTATCTGAATAGAGTTAATTTTTTATCCTTTTTATCCCTCCCTCAACCATACTCTTTTACCCCTTTTTAATTTTTTATCCTTTTTACCCCTCCCTCAACCATACAACCATCATAGACATCTGGAATTATATAATTGTTTTCTAATTTAGGCTCTGACCCTGATCTTCAGCTCTATGAGTCCTCTAAATTAGATTCTTCACTTCACTAAGAGTAGTGGTTCTTAAACTAACATACATCAGAGTTATCCAAAGGCTTATTAAAACACAAGTTGGGGGCGCCTGGGTGGCTCAGTTGCTAAGCATCTGCCTTGGGTTTAGGGTCCTGGACCAAGCCCCGAATCAGGCTCCCTACTCAGCGGAAAGCCTGCTTCTCCCTCTCTCACTCTCCTTGCTTGTGTTCCTTCTCTAGCTGTGTTTCTCTCTGTCAAAAGAATAAATAAAATCTGAAAAACACACACATACGCAAATTGCTGAACTATTTACCCAGAGTCTGCACTTTAGCAGATTTAACATAGGATCAGCTAATTTCCATGTCTAATAAGTTTTCTAATGATGGTGAGGCTGCTGTCCTAGGTACCACCATATCTTTGAGAACCATAGCTTAGGAAAATGACCTTTAACTCCAGAGTCAGCCAGAGAACTGTTAAAAGATTTGGAAGTTGAAGTCCTACCTCAGATCAATTAAATTAGCTTCTAATTTAGATAATGTTTCCTTGGCTCTCTCCTGAGGACAAAATCCACAGTCAGCTCTTTTTGTATGTAGGGATGGGGAGTGGCCTGATTATCTCAGCTTTTTGGAAGAAAATTTTGTAATTAGTTATTCTGGACACCATTGCATTTTTTATTCCTATTTTTCATAGTTACTATTTCTAAATTCAGAGTTTCTTAGCAGCTTCATTTGGAGGAACAATTCACAACTTTGTCAGTCCACTCTTGTACCTGTTTTAGAATGTGGACTGCTTTGCTCTGGTTTGAGAATTCATGAGTATATTCATCTAGTATGTTTTCTCTCTTTAGTATTTATGTTAGAGACTTGGGGAAAAACAATAAAAACAGTGAGTAATTGTAGCTGCATGAGTAGATATATTATTATTAACTCCTTACAGATAAGTAAATTGAGTCTCCAAGGAAACAAGAAATATGTCCAGATTTCACACTCAGTTATTTACACTGGCACTGTGGTCCCAGGTGGTTACATTGAATTGTCCTAGAGTGTGTTGGTTCATAACCTCCTTGGGAGCTTCTCAGGTGTAAACTGAAACTGACTCCCAAACATGGAATGCAGGGAGAGACCAAAGAAAGAGACAGTCTACTCTAGGTTGGTAGGTAATAGTTTATATAAACAAAAGGAATTTAAGTATGAGGCATGTCTTAGGTGGCAGCAAGATGAGTGGGTCCCTGTCTCCATCTATCAAATCGTAAAGATTTATGAGGAGGCCTTGAATTCAGTCAGTGTATTCTGCAGTTATTCTCAACACCATGTCACTATCTCAAGGCTGTGTCCTTGAAACAGCCTCTGAGAGTGGGAAAGGCAAGTGGAACCACCATTCCAAGGACAGGGGAGCAGGTGAGGAGCCTCTAAGCATCCAGTCCACCTCACAGGTCAGCCAGTGGTTATGTCTTCTTAAAAATTTTCCCAAAGTAGGTCTAGGTGGCTCTATCAATTAAGCATCTGACTCTTGATTTTGGCTCAGGTTATGATCTCCGGGTCAAGTGATCAAGCCCCCCATCAGGCTTCCCACTTAGTGGGGAGTCTGCTTGAGATTCTCTATCTCCCTCTCCTTCCTCTTCCTTCCCACCTCCAAATAATAAATAAATAAATTTTTAAAAAGGAAAGAAAGAAACAAAACCTTCCCCATCAAGATGAAGTGTCAGAATGATTGACTTCTCACTCTTGTATGAATCTACATATTGAGTAGCAGGTAGTTGGACGGAAAACCACCTCCTTGACTCAGAGCAGGAAGGTCCACCTTGTTGAGTTCAGTGACTAGGGCAAAGAAAGGGGCAAGTGTACTCAACATGTATACAACTGGATTGAAGAGACAGAGAAGCCTACTTATATCTATTTTCCAGAAATTTTTCAACATTTCTGTTCTGCTGCTGATACCCTCTTCAGATTCTTAGTAGAATTATAGAGTTACATTTCTTCTTATGTCTTTTCCATTGCTGTGTGATATGTTTAAATTTGTGCTCAGTCTGTCAACCTGAAAAAAAGGACATTGGAATTTTCAAATTCAAAGAAGACATAACAAGGAGTCTATGACCGTGAAATAAATACCTTATCTTATTGGGCTTGATATTTTTACTTCTGAATATGTAATTTGAAATAGAAAGCTTAAAAATTATTTCTAACATTATAAAATGGAATGATATATCTCCAAGTATGACAAGTGAAATCTTTTATCAACAATGAATTGTTCCCACATTATTCTCAGATTTCTTATATATCTCATTATACTTATTTGTTGTGATCATGCAATAATTTCTCAGAACCCGCCCCCAAGAACAATCTATTTACCTGTTTTTTTTATAAAACATTAGAGAAAACAGAAATCACTCCAAAAATAGGGTGGGGGGAAGAAAAGGGAGAGATAGAGAGGGAGAATGAAAATATGAATCTCTGATCTTGAGGTGCTGTGAGCCAAACAAATGAGAAAAGAAATAATTCCAACTGACTATATTTCAATTTTAGTGGAATTTATTAATGCAAATATAAAGTGTTTTGTGGTGCATAGTTAGAATTGCTATATCTATGTCATATTTTCAGGGTGACTGCTATTACCAGAATACATTACATTATAAACCTCCCTTCTGTTTCCAGGGAGATGAACTAACAGTGGCATACAGATGTCTCCAATGGCAGGCAGTGTTTCTCTTTGTTTAAAATACTTTACAAAAGAATCCCCAATCAAGAGAGCACTTCTAAGCATGTTCATCTATGAATACATACACTTTGAAGATATATACTTAACTGTAAATTTAGGAGATATCGATATATAGGGAGAGTGTATTCATTTCATTAATGGGTGAGTAGTTGAGGAACTTAGAGAACAATTTCAAATAAAACTCCCTTAATCTCCTCCCAAGATGCATGCACCCTCAAGTAATTATATCATATACTTCTGATTTCTAGGGACAGCTATTTTTAAAATTCTGCATATAGGTTTTTCATAATTTGCAGAGTAGAGAATACATTCTTTAGAGTGGCAAAACATTTTCACTTGAAAGTTAGCTGCTCAAAGTGTTTTCCTTAAAATAAATGATGGACTGATACAGTAAGCAGTTTGGACATAAGATCAGAATTAAAATTTAAAGTAATAGTAGTTAACATTCATTCTTTTTGTTGTATATTTTTTTAGGTGGCTGTAACTCTGACTGTATGTATGGCTTCACTATTTAATTTCCTTAAACAACAGCTATATAAATATGGTCATAATATCTTAGTTTGGGTCTCAGAAAAGTAGAGTTTGAGACAAAGACTTACATACAATAAGTTTATTGAGTGAATGTTCCCAGAAACAACACCTGTGAGGGAGTGAAAAAGGTAGGATGGGCAGCAGGAGAGGCTGAACTATGATGGAGCTGCAACGAAGACCTAGGCCAAGTCCACAGGGAGCTCTGGAGATGGCCTGGTCCTTCCTAATTGTGAATCCAGACAACGTGGCCATGTCTTTGTACCCTTCACAGAGTAGTCACTGGTTGTGGGCTACCCTGTGGAGTGGGCTGGCCCTTTCAAGTTGAGAATCTAGGCAACCTTGCATGTCTTTGTACCATGCACAGAGCAGTCATTAGATGTGGTCTGCCCCACATAGAGGAAGCAACCTTAGGTGAAGCAGCTTACTTCTGCAAAAGGTAACTTGTGAATATTTTGTTTAGGACTAAGTACTAAGGTAGGCATGGCATTAGAGAACCAGAGTTTTATACTGTTTTCCACAAATTATGGCAGTCACCAGAGAAATATAGAGAGTGTGAGTATTAAATGGCAATGCTGAATTTTCACTTAGTAATTACACGTAAGTATAAAAATGTGTTCTAAAATTATGTGTATATAGAATGTGCTTTGCCTAAGGAACTCAAAATTTAAGTCATCAAATTTGTTTGAATCAAGATGTTTCTTATAATGGGATAACTAAGAATAAATATGCAATCTGAGTAGGGAACATAAGTGAATGTAAGGAATGAATATGAATTTATGTAGATCTTTTTACTACATATGTTTGCAGAGAACACATATTTTCTGTATCCTATGAGTGTTTAAAATGACTTTTTTATAATTATTAACCTGACCAAGTATTAATTTGACAAAAGTGACATATAAGCATACATTCAGAATCCAACCCTGCCTTTCAGGTCCATACCATCAACACTTGAGGACAAAACCTGTCATCTCTTGTCTGGATTATTGCAGTAGCCTCTTATATGGTCCTCCACCCTTGTTCCATATGCAATCTAGTTTCAGCATATCAGTCTTCTTGATATTATTAAAATGCAAGGAGACGGCAACTAGTTAGCTAAAAGCCTCTCCTGAGTTCTGATGTTATTTATTAAAAGCAGAAGTCATTATAATGTCTGCCAGAGCCCTACGTGATGTGACCCCTGACTTCTTTTCCTACTCTCTGTCATCACTTATTCTGCTCTGAGCATACTGATGTTTTTACTATTTTCTGAAAATGCTGTGTCTCAGGAGCTAATACTTGCTATTTTATCTGTCTGGAATGCTCTTTCTCCCGATAATTGCATGGCTGGCTTCCTCACTTCCTTTAAATACTCAAAATTTTCTCAGTGATTCTTCCTGGATATCCTACCTAAAATTTCAACAATCTTTTCTTAACTCCAACATGCTGGGCTCTTTTCTTTCTGTACTTAACACTTAGCATTATTTATCAGGTTCATTTTTACTTATTCTTCTTGCTTAGTGTCTATCTGTCCCCAAAATCCTATGAAAGATGAGATATTTTTTCTTTTTCTTTTATCCCTCTAGCCATAGTGTCAAAAACTCTTGCTTGGCACGTAATGGACACTCAGTAATTTACTGCCTGAAAGAAGATTTAGATGACAAAGGTGAATATACAGTTAGTGCTTTTACACAGTTGGTTCCCAGCTGCAAGTTGCTACAAGACATAGCTAACACCAGAAAGAAAAATAAAAGAATTTATCTGAGGCCTACCTCTTCGGCTCCCTCCAGAGAGCAGGGGTTTTTGGAACAGTGAGAAAACTTAATTTGTGTTAATTATGCTCTGGGCCTTCCTACATGAGTCAACAAGAAAGCTGAGAGGAGAAATGGCTCTTCAGAACCATGTAGACGCATTTGAGTTCGTCTGTGAATCTGAGAGACAACACTGTTATCATGTGGGTGTCAATAAATAGAAACTTAGGGCTAGTGAGAACAATAAAAGTGTCATGCTTATTATAAGAAACTATATCCTATTTTTTCTCCCCAACTAACCCTTACCTAGTTCCTGTTTAAAATGGGACAAGAGGGGTGCCTGGGTGGCTCAGTTGGTTGAGCAACTGCCTTCGGCTCGGGTCATGATCCCGGAGACCCGGGATCGAGTCCCATGTCGGGCTCCCTGCTCAGCGGGAAGCCTGCTTCTCCCTCTCTCACTCCCCTTGCTTGTGTTCCCTCTCTGGCTGTGTTTCTCTCTGTCAAATAAATAAAATCTTTAAAAAAAAAAATGGGACAAGAAACTCCAAGATCAATTGAAGAGATTGGCTCTAGGTTAAACCCAAACTCTGCTGTCTATGAAATGCACTCTGTATTCAGTCTCTAAAAAAATATTTCAGTGTCATTTGCAGCATGAATATAACAATCTTACGAAGTTCTTGGAGAAATGCTTTAGAATGTCAACTTTTTGAAAAGTATGTTGAAATTTGGTTTTCAGTTTGCATTAAAAATTACTTTTTTGTAACACAATAGGATGTCAAATGCAAAGCTTGCTTCTTGCACATGTCTTCTGTCAGCTTTGTAAATCTCAGAGGACCTGTGCTGTCACATGTTAGCTCTTCCCCTATGATGCTTCTAGAACCAGTACAGCATCAGAAAAGTTGTGTCTAACTGCTGGTAGGCCATTTGAGGCATAGTGGGAAATTGAGAACAAAGAACATGGCTGGTGACTATATAAGACTCATGTGAACTGTACCTTCTCCATGTGTTGTCTGCGGCCATCACAGTTGCAGTCATCTTAGGACTATAACAATGAGGAACTCTGAAACAAATGTCATGAGCACCACAGGCATTAACCAGTCTGTGGTCTCTTACTTCAAGATCACTTTGGATGCTATTCTAAAACTATCCTGTATAGTGGGACCCCTTTCCCTTGCATGTCTGTGCTGACAGGAAATCATAAGAGATGGGTTATAGTGCAGTTCTTCTCAGTTCTGAATACTAAAGATGGAGCGTGCTGCTTATCCTTTTTACTTTCAGCAAAGCCTCAGAAAAACCAGAATAGCTTATGGCCCATTAGAATGCAGGTGGTATAGGATGCTAAGCCTCTCATCACTGCAGCTAAGTACCCAGGAGCAAAATCATGACTTATGCATTTTCCGGTCTTCCTTGGCTACAGAATTTTGAAGTTTGGGGGCTCGACAGAAATTGGATTTGGATAAGCACAGATGCTGACACAGTATCCAGATACCCCCAAATGTTCAGTTGCATGGCCAGTCCTTATTCTCTCAGGAGGGGAACATAAGAAGGCCGATAAGCCAGTTTTATTTTAGAGGCTATATATACACACATACTTGTATTTTTATAAGCTATATATATAGATATGTGTATATCTGGGCTTTATTAAAAATGAGATTCTGGTGCCCAAGGGTGACACTAATATAGGGTGGTCCACTGTCTCTCTGGCATTGTCTGTGAGCAAGTCCTGTTTCTTTGAACACTGCTGTGGCATCAAAATAGCCTGTGTGGGTTGAGGGCTGTCAGTGCCTGAAAGGGAGAATGGAGCCCACCATGCCCAAGCCCTGGCTGCTTGAGGCCCTCTAAGCCTAACAGCATTGTAGACAAACATTTGCCAGTCAGTAGCTAAAGAGGGTGGATGCTCTCCATTTTTCACTCTGCTTAGCCATCAGAGGAATTACCTCTATGGGAAATGCCAGCCTGTCCCAAAGGAAAATAAATATTTGACTCAATCCCAAATGTTTTTTGTCAGCATGACTCTAGAATCTTACAGTTTGGGACAATTTGTTTGCACACTGCTCTTTTTGTGAATGTTTTGCCATCACCTAGACAGCATCTAATGTAGCTCAACTTAAGGATTTGAATCTTAAGCCAGAAGTGACTGTAAGCTTTCTGCCCCTTCCTAGAATACCTGTCTCTTCTCCAGCAAGTCCCAGATTGTATGAGTGGAGCCAAAAAAACATGGTTCCAGCCTTCTTTCTTTAGGCTTGTGCATGTCAAAACCGCACAGTTTGTAGCACACCTCCCTTTCTTGATAGCCCCAGTACTCAAGTGTTGAGTCATTAGGTATCTTAGTGGCACAGAGCAGTGAGGCATGGGATACCTGGCAACACAAACTGTACAGAGGGTTCTACACATTCTATGTGCTTTGGACTGAAAGGGAAGAATAACATTGACAGAATAGGCTGCAGTGAGGATTAGTAGGGATTAAAGCAAAGCCTGGCTGGAAGGGTCTGTTAGCCATGTGACTCTCTGAAGGCATTATGAGCTTTTCAGATAAAAGGGCGAGGTGCTCACAATATCTTTCTGAGAACACCAACACCGTTTCTGTCATAGGCTATTTGATTCTATCCCCACATGACAGACCCCATGGAAATGAAGTGGGAGAATTGTCCTATTTGCAGAAAGAAATAAGGAGTAATTTTTCTAATATGAAGAGATTAGCTTCTTGTCATTCATCCCTCACCACCTTTCACTCAGCAAGGCTGACATTTGTCATCCATGCCTTTATAGAAGAGTTTAAATACAGTCTAACTTCTTTGTTGAACATCTCATGTAGCAGTTGATAAGATCTACTGTAAAGGAACACAAAGACAATCTCACGGAAATGGAAAGAAACGATTCTGTGTACCGTAGAGCAGATAAGATAGAGGAATATATTACACTTTGTTCAGCCTTTGGATTGTTATAAGTCCAAAGCTAAAAGTTGTAGCTGTTTGTGTAACTTGAGAATGTTCCTTGCATTGAGGAATCATTTGACAAGAAGATAACAACCTGCATTAAGAAAATGGGAGCATCTCTTGGAAAACTGGCAGAAACGGTAATGGAGCAATGGGTCATACAGATGAAAATCAACACTTCAGAGTGAGAGTGGTCCTGAATTCTCTCTGGAGACAGGGTGAAATTTGGTTATTCCAAAAAGCAAATAGTTTTACTTTTTGTGGAAGAGCAAAACTATCTGATAGAAGGTATTAGACTATTGTAGATTCCATTGAGGCAGATCCTCTCTGTCCTTTCTGGCATTCCCAGCTCCTGGCCTTTAATGGTGCTGTTTCCTTTGCTGAAATTCTTTCTTCAACCATCTTCCCATGCAAATACCAACCACCCTTGATAATATAAGCCAGTGGTAGTTACAATACCTTCTGTGTCTAATCACTAAATTAAACTTATATGTAGTATTCACTCCAATCCTGATCACAACTAGCTGTATAAGGTAAAAACGATTATTACAAATTTACAAATAATTGGTGCTATAGGAATCCAGCAACTTGTCCATAGCCATTCAGTTAGTGATTGGAGAAATCCAAATTTGAATCTAGGTTCTTTGAACCTGCCCATGTTCTCTTAACCACTGTGCCAAATTGCTTCCTATAGTAGGTCAAATATCCTTGAATGTTCATAAAGCTTTCACTGTAAATTTCTATCCATAGCCATATACCGTCTTTTAATTTCAATTATGCACATCGTTTGCAACATTCATTGCAGTGTTTGACCTTATACTATCCTAGATATCCTAAGGTGTTTATTAAATGAATTTTTTCCCTCAATGTTGTACCTTCCCTAAGAATACTACATATTTTTTCAGGCTGCCAGTGTATTTCTAGTACTGTACTGGCTTGATAATAAATACTCAGTAATATGTAGTGATTGAACTAACTAGGTAAGTTAATATAGATGCAAAAGTAATAAAACATTAAAAGTCACACTGCATTCATAATTCTGAAACCCATTTTGGTAAATATTACTAAATTATGACCAAGGAAACATTCACCATACCTATAGGATCACACTTTAAAGTGTCAAGCTGATCAGAATACTGTAGAAATCGGGGTGCCTGGGTGGCTCAGTTGGTTAAGCGACTGCTTTCGGCTCAGGTCATGATCCCGGAGACCCAGGGTCGAGTCCCACATTGGGCTCCCTGCTCGGCGGGAAGCCTGCTTCTCCCTCTCTCACTCCCCCTGCTTGTGTTCCCTCTCTGGCTGTGTTTCTCTCTGTCAAAATAAATAAAATCTTTAAAAAAAAAAAAAAAGAATACTGTAGAAATTCAGCTCTATTCTGCAGGCTGGACAAGTGAGTACATTCCTGAACAACAGTTCAGTAGTGAATAGGTCAGAGGGCTGTCAAGTAAGACACTAAAGTGATGTGCTGAAAACAAGCCAGAAGCAATAAAAAAAATCAATAAAGACATCTGAGAAATAGCTGGGGTTGACCAGACCTTCTGGGCAGGATGTGATCTAGTTTATCCAGAAACCAACCACTATTACAGAGACCAAATAGAAGAGACCTCATTGGCATTAGGCTTCATTTTTTGAGGTTCTGGGAGACATAACAAGATAAACATATATGTATAATTGACACTTCTGAGTGTGCTGGTCATCAGTGAGCTTGTAAGTTAATTCTGAGCCTCCTGGGGAGCATCCTTGGCATAGAACAAGAAGGAGTTAAATGTCTATTACAGCAAATACCCCATTGTCTAATGATTAAGAAGATGGGCTCTGAGCTGAGGCTGTCTGTGTGACTGTCACTCGTACATATCAGAACTTACACAAGTTATCAAGTTACACAAGCTCTGTGCCTTGGTCCTTATTGCAAGTTATAGCACATAGTAAAAAGAAGTCCTAGCATATTAGCTATTTTAAATAAGGTGATAATATAAATGCTATTACATTGATTAGCACAGCAGTTGACCATAATAAATATGTACTCGATAATGAAGATAATGCAGTGATAGAGAAGGATGAATGTGGTAGATGTAGGGAGTTAGAAGGTATAAAACCACTCATTCAGTAAATATTTTTTGATAATCTATTCTGCTAGGGGCAGGGTATAGACTCCAAACAAAATCAGTCTGACCTCTACTTATATGGAGCTTAAAATCTAGTGAGGGAGATAGACCATAAACAAGCAAACATAGAAACATATAGTTCTCAATAATGAAAAAGAGTTATAAGGGAAAATTATGGGGCAGAGAATCAGAAGAATGGAAAAGGAGTTATTTCGGTATTTTTAAATTAAACTATAGTTGACACACAATGTTAGTCTCAAGTGGACAACAGTGATGCAACAAATCTATACATTATGCTATGCTCAGTACAAGTATAGCTACCATCTGTAACCATATAATACTATTAATACCACTAACTCTATTCGCTATGCTTTATCTTTAGCCTCAGGACTTATTCCTCCCATAACTGGAAGCCTGTACCTCCCACTCCCCTTTACTCATTTTGCCCATTTCCCAACCCTGTAGTCCTCTGAAAGCCTTACCTTGTTCTCTGTACTTACAGGTCTATTTCTTGTTTTTGTTGAGTGTTACCATGGGGTATTTGTACTTCTATCTCTGACTGACTTAGCATAATAACAAAGAAGACCCATTTTAAGTTGGATGGCAGGCACAGTTTTGCTCAGGGTATAACATCAAAGCTGAAAATTTTTACTAAGAGAATGCAATGATGACAACAGGTGGAGTAGAAGAAACATCCAGGCAGAAGGAATCCTGTCACTTCAAGTCCTAAGGAAGAAAAATCTTGATGATCTATCAGATGAAAGAAGGCTAAAATAATAAAGCAGAGATGGAGAAGGAGAGAATGACTGAGAGACAGATTGGAGGTGGGAGAACATATATAAATTGTCTCAGGGCTTTATAAGCTACAGCGAAGAGCTTGGATTTAATTATAAGGGTGATAGGAGGCTACTGAAAGAGTCCAATTTAGGTTGTCTGCTTTTTGGTATTACTTGGGCAAGAATGGAAGAATGAAGACCAATGCGGAAGCCATCCTAGTAGCCCAAGCCAGAGATGACAGTGAGTCCTGGCTTAGGCATGGGTGAAAGAAGTGGGTAACAAGACAGATAGATAGAACTGAGATGAATTTAAGAGGAAACACCTGTAGGGAACACATGCAAAACCACATTTATTTTTCATATAGAAAAGGATATAGAGTGGGATGCCTGGGTGGCTCAGTTAAGTCTCCAGTTCTTGGTTTCAGCTCAGGTCATGGTCTTGGGGTAGTGAGATCAAGCCCTGGGTAGTGTTCCATTCCCAGCTCTGAGCCTGCTTGAGATTCTCTTTTGCCCTCTCCCTCCGCCCCTACCTGCTCCCCTTCATGTGCACATATATTCTTTCTCTCCCTAAGTTCATAAAATCTTTAAAAAATGATATAGATTGATGATTCCAGTAAATGCATGTTACTTTTAAACAGTATAATATGAAGATAGCTTTTAAGTCACTTTGATCCCATTGTGTTTAAAGGTCTTTTCAATTCTAAGATGTGCATTTAAAGAAAAATGTCTCTGAAATCAGCAGTATCATATAATTGAAGACAGATTAAAGGCAATGCTATATTCATCATTTATTTAAACAGCATGAAAAATTCCCAGGTTTTATATTTATAACATTTTGTCCATGTGTTATTGTAAAATTATCCAATGAAAATATCTTTCAAAGAAATCTTCAGGCTCATGATAAACAGAACCCTAAAGCTATGAAATGCAGAGCTTCTGACATCAAAGCACACTACAGACAGGACACTACAAGAAATGTAGTATACCAAGTATTCTTGCTATAAATTAATTCCCATCAGCTCAGATAGTAGGTAGGGCTGCCAAAGAAAATGTATTGGAGCCCATAAACTCAAGGTTGTTATTTATTTTCTGTTAGAAAATTATTCAATAACGGGACGCCTGGGTGGCTCAGTTGGTTAAGCAACTGCCTTCGGCTCAGGGCATGATCCCGGAGATCTGGGATCGAGTCCCACATCGGGCTCCCTGCTCTGCGGGAAGCCTGCTTCTCCCTCTCTCACTCCCCCTGCTTGTGTTCCCTCTCTGGCTGTGTTTCTCTCTGTCAAATAAATAAAATCTTTAAAAAAAAAAAAAAAAAAGAAAAAAAAGAAAATTATTCAATAAGGAGTGCATTTTTAAAGCATTCATCGGAACTGGGCAGCCAAATCCCTTTGTGATGTTTTGAAATTTCACCCCAAAGGTTTAACTACATTCATAATAGTACCATAATTATTTTCTGACTTAGACCCAGATTTTTAAATTTTAACATTTTTATATTTTGCACTGTGATAACATTGCCCGTGCTCTAGTGTGGGACTACTTCTAATTTTGTTGATGTAAATCTTGTTCTTTGCTAGATCATCAGTTGGCATAGCCTTTCTAAGTTCATGTGGGGTTTTCTAGAACAGTGGACTGGGAGCTTCCATCAGTGAATCCTGCTAAGAACTGACTATCCTATGCCAGCAGAGCATTAGGTTGTCACTACAGCTGACAGACCCATCTGGCTTATAGCCATGAGAGATAAAGAGCTCATTTTGAACAAATGGACCATGTGATCCAGGTGGCAAAGAACTGGAGTGGCAATCCAGAGCCAGATATACACATAGGCTGAATGAGCAGCTGTTTCTTTACTGGTATTTAAAATAACCTTAGAACCCACTCCCCAGGCTTGCCTTTCCAGCAGCTTCCTCACTTGATATTACAATATTGGCTTACATGACAACATCACTAACTCCCTAGAATGACGTTACCAAAGGCTCTACTAAAATGAATGTTTCTGGGGCGCCTGGGTGGCTCAGTTGATTAAGCGACTACCTTTGGCTCAGGTCATGATCCCGGAGACCCGGGATTGAGTCCCACATCGGGCTCCTTGCTCGGCGGGAAGCTTGCTTCTCCCTCTCTCACTCCCCTGCTTGTGTTCCCTCTCTAGCTGTGTGTCTCTCTGTCAAATAAATAAAATCTTAAAAAAAAAAAAAAAGGAATGTTTCTTAGGGGAAGTTGTTTTTAAGTTTCTAGGCTATCCCTACACCATACAACCAGGCCCACAGAAAAATACATTTCCAGCATCTTTGGGTTATCAGCAGCACTCTTCTGAATCCATCTAAAGTGACTTGCTCTCTCCTTCTGTATTTCTTTTTGAATCTCCTGATTTCAATTTAGGTCTCCTTCTAGCTCTGAGATTTTCATAACTGTGAAAAATACTCTAACACTTAGAAACAATTATAATGAGTTATTTTATCATATAATAAATACTTTGGCCATAGTCTGGCCTTGAAGGGGTAGGACGGTGTTCAAGTATAAGTTGATGAATGTGGTTGAGGAAGGAAAGTTGCTTAAAATTAGATGTTAGGGGGCCCAGAATCAGGGAATAAGAAAAGTAATGGATGACAGTATTGAATAGGACACTTAGAAGTTGAAATATTGACACAGAATAGTTGACTGCAATAAGTATTTAACTCAGGAAGTAGAAGAGCTATGTGAGTTAGTTTTACTTTTACCACAATTTAGCTAATCATTGGAGCTACAGGATTACTTACTAGAGTTCTATAAGTATTAGTTAAAATCAAAGAACGTTTTCCAGGGTATTCCAAAGTGTCCTAATCAAAACATTAATTCCATGAGGGGTTTTATGAAAATAGGGTTCCATGGACTAAAAACTGAGAAATGCTGTATATCTAGTCTTCTTCTTAGAGATTGACTTGACACATTAGCATATTAGAGGTTTGAGATGTCTAGATGTAAAAAAATAATAATTGACTTGTTCAACCTCTATTTTTCCAGTACAAGATTCACTCTGAGAAACATATTTTAATACGTTTTTTTATTGTTACTAAAGTTTTTTTTTCCATTGTTTCAAGATTCATTCCCCATTCCCCACACCCAGTACTCTACGCTTTAGGTGTCCCCAGTATCCACCAACAGGCTCTCCCATCCCTCCACACCCCTCCCTCCAAGTCCCTCAGTTTGTTTCTGTGTCCAAAGTCTCGGTTGTTTCATTTCCCTCTCTAGATTACCCTAGTTCCCATTTACGTTCCTTCTCCCACTGTCCTCCAGTTTACCCCTCATGCACCGCAAGTAAGTGAAACCATGCGATACTTGACTTTCCCTTCTTGGCTTATTTCACTCAGCATAATCTCTTCCAGTCCAGTCCATGTTGCTACAAAAGTTGGATATTCATCCTTTCTTACGGAGGCATAGTATTCTATTGTATATATGTACCACATCTTCTTTATCCATTCATCTGTTGATGGGCACCTTGGCTCTTTCCACAGTATGGCGATTGTGGCCATTGTTGCGATGAACATTGGGGTGCATATGGCCCTTCTTTTCACTACATCTGTATCTTTGGGGTAAATGCCCAGTAGTGCAATTGCAGGGTCATAGGGTAGCTCTATTTTTAATTTTTTAAGGAATCTCTACACTGTTTTCCAAAGCGGCTGCACCAGTTTACATTCCCACCAACAGTGTAAGAGGGTTCCCTTTTCTCCGCAGCCTCTCCAACATTGTTGTTTTCTGTCTTGTTAATTTTGGCCATTCTGATTGGTGTAAGGTGGTATCTTAGAGTGGTTTTGATTTGAATTTCCCTGATATCTAGTGACGCTGAACATTTTTTCATGTGTCTGTTGGCCGTTTGTATATCTTCTACGGAGAAGTGCCTCTTCATGTCTCTTGCCCATTTTTTGATGTGTTCATCTTCTTTTTGGGTGTTGAGTTTGAGTAGTTCTTTATAGATCTTGGATACCAGCCCTTTGTCTGTAGTGTCATTTGCAAATATCTTCTCCCATTCTGT
>PITA01017487.1:0-43146 GCA_004023965.1 Spilogale gracilis | reverse complement strand
TATCTCTGTCAAATAAATAAATAAAATCTTTAAAAAAAAAAAAAGAAAAACTTTTGGCTTTATTGATCTGTTCTCATCTACCTTTTTTTTCTTTTTCATTAATTTTTCCTCTTAACCTTAATTATTGCCTGCATTCAATTGTCCTCATCCTGTTATTTTTCTAGCACCTTTAGTTGAGTACTTGTCTCAATTTCTGTCCTTTTTGAACTTCTAATATTAGCCTTTAAAACTACATGCTTTCTTCTATGTACTGCTTCCAATACATACCTCAAACTTAAAACAAGCATTTGTTTCTGAATATTATTTCATTTCATTATATTTTCTCCTTGGTGTTAGTTATGTGGAAGCTTTTGCAAAGAACTGCAGACAGATATAGCAATTTTTACCTTTTAAAAAAAGTGAACTGAACGGAATGGAATGGAGTTGAACCGAGCTGAATCAGACTGAGAGAACTCTCTGGTTTAATAGTGATTCTCTGACAGATGTTGAGATTTAGGGGATGGCCTGTTACACCCTCAATTTTTGTCACATCTCATATGCCCTTGAGAAGAAAGTGTGTTTTCTAGCTCTCTGCTGAGGGGTTCTATTTATGTCCAACACACCAAGATGGTTACTTATCGTAATTTTCCAAACCTAACATTTTTGTTTCCTGGATTCATCACCCAGTTTACCATTATCGCTAATGGTGTGTTGAAAATTTCCATTACGATAGTGAGTCTGTCGATCTCTCCCCACAGCTGTGTCAAGATTTGCTTAATATATTTAAGATCTATTTATGTTCTTCCACTAGGTTTAAACTTGTCTGGAGCTGTATCATCTTCTTGGAGGACTGAACCTTTTGTCATTTTGTGTAGCCGTAAACTACTCGAATGGACTCCTTATTAATGACCATGTTAAATGTGAACACGTTGCTGTTCTGCGTCAGTCTTAGCTATGATCAGCGTCCTTGAGGATCCCTCCTGCCATGGGAGCCCGGGGTGCCCTGAGGCTCAGGGACGGCACCCAGCGCAGAGGGCCGTATTTCTTCTCATGTTATTTAGCGGTTCTTATTAAGATTCTGGAAATCGTGATTTAAATTTTGCGCAGCATGAACACGTTCCTGGTTTCAAAATGTCATCAATGCAATCTGTGAGAGTTCTAGGGTGCCTCTATACCCCACACTTCCATGCAGCCCGAGGAGCAAGTGTAAGGCTAAATCAGAACCCTAGAATGACTCACCCCAGCAACAAGCGTGCCCCTTGTCTCTTCCTGGATCCAATATGCTGGATGGCTAGGCTGGCTGAGAGAAGGGCATACTGCCTTCAAGGGTTCAGGATGCTCTGGTAAGAGACCCTTGAAATTGGGATCACCAGGCCCCCAATGCTTTCCCAGAAGCATAGGGTAGCAGGTGTGCGTGTAAATCCCAACAACACCCAAGTGCCAATTCCGTGGTCGCAAGAGGGGAAGTCTTGCCCCACTATCCTCCTCGCCTCTCCTGACTCAGTTTCTCGTGTGTCCAATGAGGACATGTTAGAGATGAAGAAGGTGAATCCCAGCACACACTTAACACTCAGAAGCATTGTGCTAACTCCAGCCTGATGGAGAGGCAATGATCGTCTCAAAAATGGAACCTTCCGATGGGACAGTGATCAGCATAGCAAGGTGGAAGGAAAGACCCCTCAGTTCGCCTTAAGTCACATGGCACAGGGAGACTCTGCATTTACTTTTGATGCTCTGGATCTTACAGGTAAGCCAAGAGTCACCATTTCTCTATCATCTTCCAAGTGCCAGATATTTTCGGGATATTATGAGATCGAATCCTCACAGTTGCCTGTCAAGGTGGATGCTAGAAAAATCCCCATTGTAGAGAGAAAGAGACAGAGACCAAGGGGAACAGAGGGCCCAAGACCACAGTGGAAGCAAATGGTAAGGACAAGATGTGCCCATGACTGTCCTGTCTTTGCTCTCGAGTGACAGGCAGAAGCAGGCAGGAGACCCTCCCCAGCCCCTGCCTGGCCACGCACGAGCTGCACATGGGACGATGTGTATGTGAGCACCTAGGGTCAGGCCCTGTGGTCCCAACAGCCCTTCCTAAAGGCACTTGACCAATAGTGGCGTCCGGTCCTCAGGTGAGTTAAGGTTAAGCAAACATTCAGTACCCTGGGACCAAGAGTTAAGGTTGCGGTTTCCAACAAAAACCATCTGATTAAGTATGAAGCCCGGGACTTACTTGCTGGGAATCCTACTTCTGAGTCTATTCTCCTTCAGGAGACTCTCTGGCTCTGGGGGTTGAGGAAAACGTGGCCAAGCAGTGTGCAGACAGGTCACTCTTTGTAGCTTGAGATCCAGATGGCTTCCTCTCCTTGCTTTCCTGGCCTCCCGGGCTGGTTAAACATTAATTTCTGCTGGTGACAAAGGTCAAGGAAATCTGGAGAAACCTACAGTGAAAGCTTGTTCTTTAAAGCGGCTTCGTTTCATCTACAGTCCCGGCAGCGTGGATCCTTCTTACCACTGGCCAGTCACCAGATTACCGCATTTCCCCCGAGACAGCCCCGGTTTCAATTTTTCAGCCTCATTAGCTCATCCCATAAATTCCCACCTTGGACATGGGAAGCCTTCCCCGCCGCCCCCGGCACTGAGCCTGCACACCCTAGCTCTTCCTTCCTCAACCACTGAAATGCTGCTTAAGAGAACAACACTGTGGATGAGATTTGGGCAGATCTACAGAAAAAAACACAGCTGAGAGAAATTTATTGGGACACAGAGACCAGCTGAGAGGGGTCTCGAGAGAGTCAGAGAGGTTTGCAGGGAGCGAGGGGCTCCCTCTCTGGTGCACCAGCAGCTTTGCTGAGCGTGGGGCTTGATAGGTAAAGAGCGAGGGGGCGTGAGGTCATGTTCAGGCCATTTATGGAAGGACCCCAGGCACAGATTAGGAGGACAGAATGGCCATGGCCTGAGGCACTTGTCATAGGCTGGAGGAGGAGAGCTCTCCGTGTTCTGCCCCTGGGGGCCGGGATGGGCAGAGGACCCAGGATTAATGGGTAACACTGGAGGGAAGCAGAGTAACAGGGAGGAGTGCCTAAACCTCTACAAAAGCCATTGGAGGAAAGGAAGAGAAGAAAGAACAAGTGGGCCCTACAGGGACTCATGCTAATGTTTCCTGCACCGCCCAACATCAGCTGACCCCAAAGAAGTAATTGTCTTCCTAGAGGAGGGGTGAGGGAAGGGCACCCTATGGGGAACAGCATCTGTGAAGGCAGTGAGGCTAGAAAGACCATTGCAAACTTTGAAAAAAGTCTACCCCCTACGAGGACTGTACAAAGCAGGGGGTCTTTTGAGCTATGGTTCCTAATCTGTGCTTCCTCCAACTGCGGTGGAAGGTACTGAAGTGATTTTAGAAAGCCTGACCTGAGCTTCTGTATGCCTTCATTAAGCTCATTCTGGCCTGGAGCACCTGGGTGGCTCAGCCCTTGGGCATCTTGCCTTTGGCTCAGGTCATGATCCCAGGGTCCTGAGATGGAGCCCAGCCTCGGGCTCCTTGCTCTGCAAAAGCCCTTTTATCCTGCTCCCACTCCCCCCTACTTGTGTCCCCTCTCTCACTGTCTCTCTGTCTTTCTCTCTGTCAAATAAATAAATAAACAAAATCTTAGAAAAAAAAAGAAAGATGGCCCTTGGAAAATGGGTCAGTGGGTGACAAGAGTAAACTTGTCTCCACTCTCTTGATTTGCACGGAAGAGCAGAAAGAACATGATGGGAGTTTTGGATGGGTTGGGGGTGGGAAGGGAGTTGTGTGTGCACATGTGCATGTGTATGCATGGGTGTCAGGAGGTTCCTGGAAGAGGATGAGCAGGGGTTCTTGATGACTTAAGGGATATGAGGCCACTGGGGGGATGGTGATCATCATGGATTAAGAAGAGCTCGGGGTGGGCTACGTTAGATCAGGGGGTGAAAGAGACTAAGAGCTAGGGAATTAATTTGTAGGTATCACACACATGTATCATTTGGTGGAGATGTCCGGTGGATTTTTCCATATAGGAGTCTGTGGATCACAAAAGAGGTCTGGACAGGAAATGAAGTCATGAGTATCCAGTGTTTCGATGGTGTGTAAAGCAGTGAGACAAAATCACTCAGAGAGAGTGTGCAAGAGAATGGAGTGCACGGATGTGCATTTACAAAAAAAAGAGAGACCTGCCAGTAGACAGAGGTACAGAGGAATTTGAGTGACTTGTGAAAAATTCTTGTGCTGGGGTCAGCTCAGGGTTCAGCTGGATGATGTCAGGACACCCTCTTCCCTGCAGCTGTGCTCCTGCCAACACACACCCCTGGAGCGTTTATTTTGTGCCTCCCTGCTGGCGACTGGGCCAACTGGCCGGACACCATCTTGGACAGAAATGCCATGGCAGTCAGTCTGTCACCTGAAGTCTTCTTGGCCATAGACCCCAGTCTATTCTTCCTTTTTATTTAACCACACAAGTGATAAAACTTAAGAACACCTGATCTTAAGTGATCAGCTCTGGAGATAGGCTAACACTCACACAGATCCTCCAACATCTCCTCCTGGGGATATCCCAGCAGAAGCCCAGCTTGCAGGGCTATAAAAGCCCATCTTACAGGAGGTGGGCTGCGGAGGTGCCCTCGCCTTGCAGCCGGCTCCCCAAGACATGCTTCTGTCCAGAGGTCTCCTTCTTAGACCATCCCTTGTTGGACTGGACTGGTCAGCCCTCTCCTTCGGTCTCATGGCTCTGAAGGTCATCTTGCATATACTTCCCTTTCATGGAACACCGTCCTTCCCCTCGATTGATACCTTTCTTCAGATGTATGTTTTAGTTGAACCAGTCAGCAGATCATTCTGTGTCCTAAGGACATTCTACCCATCTCCATGCATGCACAGATATGTCCATCTCTGGATGCACAAGGCACATTAGCTCTCAGAAAAGAGCCCATCTAAGAGCGCTCCCCGAACTGACATACGTTCTTGGAGGAGACACAGTAAAGCTTCTGAAGAGCAACAGTTAAAACATTCCTCCATAATTCTACCCCAGAGAGAGTGCGGCTGTGGCCAATGGCTGTCAACATTAACCTTCTCCAGTGCCTACCATTGTGTCAACCATCTGGCGATAAAATCGTCTATCCTATTTGCCATCTGCTTTCTCCCACTTGACAACCCACCATAATCACGCTTCCTCATAACCAATATCCTTCCCCAGCCTGACTGTGATTTCTGTTTCTGGATATTTGGAGTCTTCACTCTGGGGGTGTTCAAATCTGGTGACCCCAACTCTGCTCTTCTGGGCTCTTCCATGTTAGGTTTGGTGTCTCCTCCACTCAAGACTGTAGACATGTGGACCCCTATTTCTCTATAGTATTTTTATGCATTTAGATTTTTTTACTCTTAGGTCTTCATTCCCCCTGTAACTTACATCAGAGTGATACAGAGGGTAGCATTCTAATGTTTTGACCCAACTGGTAAACCCATTCTCCCTCCATTATTTTGGAAAAACGTCCTCCCCTCATCTTGCTGTTTCTTGAGCTTCTGGTTGTTCTACTGAGTCGTTCATCCAGTTTTCTGCCAGTGCTTTCTTACATAAACATTATCACTTTATAAGGAACCAGGATACTTAGAAGGGCAAGAATTCCCATACAAGTCTACTCTTAAAAAAAAAGTCCTTGCTACTTTCACATACGTCTGTTTCAAGAAGAACATTCAAATAATTTGTCAGTACCTTAAAAAATTGTGGTGAGTTTTGGGCTGGAAGAATATTAATGCCTAATGTTAAAGGAAGCTTTCTTGTTGAGAATGTTGCTGCCTACTCCAGTGCCATTCCCATCTTTGTCTGGGTTGCCTCCAGAAGCTAATCCTGAGACAAAGATGCAAGCACAAATAGTTTATTTTGTCGGCGAGTGCAGAAAACCCGCGGAGGGATGGGGAGGTGAGACAGAGATGGGAGGAAGCCAACATAGGGCACGTCTTTCATGCCAGTGGGTACCTGGAGGAACATGGCTTCAGGATGCTGGGAGCCGGGACAGGATGTTCCCTTGGCAGGGGTATTCAGTCCCCTGAAAGGAACATAGGCAGAGCCAGGGCAGGTGACCAGGGACAGCCCACGGCCAAGTCATAGGAGCTGGCCACTGTGTGCTCAAGAGGTGAGAAATGATGGGCAGCATTAATCTCAGCAAAGCACCGTGTTTACATGTCAGCTTTGGAGGACTACTGATACAAGGATGTAAATGTTACGTACTTTTCACTCTATCACGCGAACACAAGCTTTCCAAAAGACATTTTCAACCTGGTGCAGCTTGGAGATGAAGAATCTGTTGGGGTGTTGTGATCTTTGGACACGCAGAGCTCGCCGGTGGCGTGGGGATCGGGGTGTATCACGTAAGCCCCTTGCAGTGAGCTGCGGGTCCCATTTACGCTGCACGGTTCCCTACCGAGCTTCAAAGTCATAGCCTCTGGTCTGCAGCCAAGTGTAGGGACTTCCATATCTTTGCTTTGTGGAGACTTGACACTTTCTGCAGTCGCTGAGGCCCCTGTTAGAAACCCTGCAGAGAGGCTAAACTGGCTCAGCTCCTAAATCATTCTGTGTCCATGATGGTTCACAGAACACGTGTGCTTTGAGATTGTGGAGCAGAAACACAGTATGTTTCCCTGACTTGTTAAAAGAAAACACACATCCCAAGAAAGTTGTCTGTCAAAGGAAGGGTCGCCTGGCAAGGGGACATAAACTAACCAGCCAGAGCACACGCCTACGTGCAGCTGGAGGGTCTGGTCCGGTGGCTGATGTGGCACGGTCGTCGTCTTCGTCAAGAGCAACATATGGCGGGGACCCAGTCAACACCAGGGACTGATTCCACCCCAATAAGTACCTTCTAGTGCTCAGTTAAGTTCATCCATATTTAGAGCAGCCACGATGCCTACGAGGTGTTTTTCTGGTTCCTGCTTCTAGATGGAACCAGGCATGAATTGGACAACCCTACAATGTCCCTGCGACACACTGCTGCTCCCCCATGAGTGGTTGAGGGCATGATCATGGAATTCTAAGGCAGGGAGTGTCTGAGTCCCAGAGACCACGTGGGCCCGGCCACCTCCTGAGGGGACGGAGCAGCAGGCCGGGGGTCCCCAGTGGGAGATCTCCGGGGCTGATGCCATCTCTCATCCCTAATATTTGGCCTTTCCATTTAGGGTTATAGTTGCCTGGGTCCTAGGTGACCACCTACTAGGAGGAGACCCACCATCAGGACTAATGCTGGATTTTTCTGGAAAAGCCACATAGCTTAGGGCAGGTGAGAAGATCCTGGGTTTCCTGCAAAACTTTTTTTTTTTTTTTTTTTAGTTTCGATGGAGTCGGTTTGTCAATCTTTTCAGGGACCGAATTCGGCCTTTGTTGTTGTGGCTTGGAAGTCATCACCAGATGCTATATCCACCCAGATCGTTCCCTCTGGTAGTTTCCAGGTGTCTCACAGTTCTGCATTTCACATTCAGGTCTGTGCTCCACTTTAAGTTAGTGCTGGTGAAGGGCGTTAGGTCTCTGTCTAGATTCACTATTGTGCATGCAGACTTTGGTGGTTCCAACCATGAGCAGCTGAAGAGACTGTCACTGTCCCACTGTGTTGCCTTTGGTCCTTTGTCAAAGATCAGCTGATTATACAGATGGGGGTCTACTTCTGGCCCTCTGTTGTGTTCCATGCATCTGTGCTTTCACTGATAATACCTAGTCTTCTAGGTGGAGGCGTGGAGAGAGAGCAAGAGAGAGCCAGAGTGCAGAGCAGAGGAGAAGGGCAAAGGGAGAAAGAATCAAGCAGACTCCCTGCTGAGCATGGAGTCGAACATAGGGCTCGATGTCAGGACCCTGAGATTATGACCTGAGCTGAAATCAAGAGCTCGACGCTTAACTGGCTGAATCACCCAGGCACCGCATTAATATAGTCTCGGGGCGCCCGGGTGGCTCAGTCGGTTAAGTGTCTGCTTTTGGCTCAGGTCATGATCTCAGGGTCCAGGGATCAAGCCCTGTGTCAGACTCCATGCTCAGCAGGGAGTCTGCCTCTCCCTCTGCCCTTCCCCCCACTGGTTCTCTAATAAACAAAAAAAAGTCTTAAAAACACCACACAGTCTTGATTCACTGTAGCTTGTAGGCCTTGGAGTTGTGAGCTGTGAATCCTCCAACTTTGCGCTTCTGCGACTCAGTCTCTCAAAGCTGGGTTGGACCATGAAATTTGTTTTGAAGGTGTCATGACCAGCTTTTTCAAAAATGAAGTTGAATCACAGAGGTAAGGGGGCACTGCCCCTGGTAAGGGAAATACTATTCCAAAGCTCCGTTTCCATCACGCGTGGGTATTATGCTCACAGTGGCACAGGAGAAACGCGTTTCTTACCGCAGGCTGTCATCCAAGCTTCAAAAGCCACTACGGATACTCTCTTCTCAGCGAAATAAAATTGATCAAGATTGGCAAAATCTAAAACTGAGGACATAACCATGGGCAATAAAGCTCGAGAAAGCCACTCCGATGGGCCATCAGCCACTCCTATGTTTATTTTTTACTTAATTTAAAAATATTAGTCACATGTTCCCCAGCTCTTTGTGGTTCTTCTTCCATGAGTTTCTTGCTTCCATTTCCAATATTATTTCCAGCTCTTGACCCCTGCCCAGGGACTGGCGGCCCAGTGCCCTTCAGCGGCTCTGACGAGGGTCCGCTCCTCTACTTGGCAACCGAGGACGGTCAAGCTACTGTGTTACAAGTGGCAACTTCTGTCGGAGCTGGAGCCTCCCCTAGGACATGGACAGAGTCAATGTGGGTGGCTCGTCTTCTAGAGCTCAGGGACGGTGGAGGCTAGCAGAGGGCAGGACGGAGGGCTGGGGGCAGTGCCCTGGGGGTGGCACGGTTGGCGAGGAGCAGATGGCGGCCCACAGCCTTGGTGGGAAGCTCCCTCTTTGCCAAGTGAGCCCCCTGCCGGGCTCTGGAGGGGGAGGGGGGATGCAGATGCCAACCTGGCAGAGTGGGCTCTGTCCAGACGGGGTCCAGGCCCGGCTGCACACGACCCAGCTGTGCACGCCTCAGCCAGCCCCACCCAGCGGGCAGAGCGAGCAGCCTGGTGTGCCCAGGCGGGGGTGACATTAGTGCGGAGGCCTCACACCTCTCGCACTGCCCCGTGGGCCAGAGGCCTGTTCTCTTGACAGCCTCTAGAATTCCGCTTCCCGGCAGGAGCCACTCTGAGTCATGCGGGGCCTGGTCCCAAAGCGCCTTATGTCCTCACTGAATGAGACGCTCTGAATGAGGTCAGGAACACCTCCCCACTGGGTCATCCTGAAGGCACCTATTTGGGACAGAAGGTCATGGATCCTTCTCTCACTGCAGGACTCAAACCGCACTGAAGGAGGTCATCCATGTCCAAATCACCCCAAGAAAAAAATCTCAACAGGCTCAGAAACAGAGCACTGTCGGGTTGTATGCAAAATTGAAAATAGTGTAGTAAGAGACTATTGAGGCTACTTCACTTTTTGCATGAAATAAAAAATAATGCAGGTTTCCTCCAACTCAAAAAGAGGCCTAGGAGTGCATACTTCTGGAACGGGTGTTCTGGGAGAAACCCACAGTGCTTTCCTCATGAGGTGTGCCTTAGCTCACCAAGAGCATTCTGTCAGGATTAGGTCTGACTTCCAGGGAGGCATCAGGAATGATCTCGCTCCGGTGTGATGGCTTGCACAAAACCGTCTCTCAAGAAGCAATGCATGGCCTGTTCTTACTCCCGCAGGGAAAGAGGAGACTGTGTCTTCAGAGGAGGATGGGTGTGCTATCTGCTTACGCTCAGGGTCCTCATGTGCACACTTCATATTTAGACAGGAAATATATTTAGATCTCTCAGTCTGGAGAGATCATCACTAATGGGACTGATCTGGCAACTGAAAGTGGACCCGCCCCACCTCTGGCTCAGACCAGGACATCTGCTCATGGAGCAGGTGGCTATCAGATTGGGAAGCATCTTTCACACAAGGAGGTGTGTTGGGGTTGGGCTACGCAGACACGGTTGTGTTTGATACACAATCCACGTGTCTGATGTGAAACCACTGTCATTCCATTATAACCGGGGAGCAGTGGACAGCCCTTCTCTTGTGGCAGAGGGGCAGCTCATGTGTGTGTGTGTGGCGGAGGGGAGGCACAGATGTGACTGCGGGGAGGCAGGGGTGCCCTTAGGCTGGGTCTGAGACTGAGCTTTGCCAATTCAAAGCATCAACCAGCCACAAGAGACGGGCCCTCCTTGATCTCATCATCCCCTTCTGTACGGTAGGCATTTGCTGCCAGTCACCAGGACCAACGCTGTCCCACGGAACTTTCTGCCACGACGGAAGCATTCTAGACCTGCACCATCCATCATGGCGGCCACTGGCCACTTGTGGCTGGTGAGGACTTGAAAATGTGGCCAGTGCAACCTGAACTGAATGTTTCATTTTATTTTTTATTAAAATTAAAATGGAAACAGGTGTGTGCGCCTGGTCGTATGGTGTCGGACGGTGAACATCTACAGATGGCCGTGCTGTCCGTCAGCCCCGGTCGGCTTCGCGTTCCTCCTTCACACACGCAGCTCGCCGCTGGACCCGGAGCCTCCCCGCACACTCTGCTTGGCATGTGCATGAGTCTGAGTATATGATTACAGCAGGGCTTGAATTTTCTGAGTTTGTCATCACTCTTATTTCAAAGAACAAACGTCGGTCACTGCCCGAAAGGACACCGTGGCGATTCGCAATAGAACCACCAAGGGGAAAACGTTCTGTTGCCAATTAGTGTATCACTTGGGGAGACCTGTGTGGAAGGCGGGTGTGACCAGAGGCAGGGACAAGAGTCAGTCCCCCTGGGGAGGTCCTGGGGAAGCAGAGACACGGGGCAGCCATTCTCTCCATCCTCCTGTCAGGTTATTTGACTAGAAAACTTGGATCTGACAGCACCCGCCATGCCGCTGGGTTGCTCCAATGTAAACCTTTCTGAGTTCTGTGAAGTGCTTGCGAAACCTGAGTGGGGAGGGGACTGGACCACCTCAGAGTCCCTCTGCGGTGGGGACGCGGGGGAAGAGGCAGCGGACATTATCCTGGCTGGACACAGAGCCACCCGGCCCACGTGTCACACGTCAACTCGTTTCCAAGTAGCGTCTAACGAGCGCACAGAACCACGTTAATCCCAAAGGTTCGCAGGGGCGGGCCGGCTGGAGGGTTCCAAAACACAGAAACAGACATGTGAGCAGTGGAAAATGGAGAACACTGTAGTCATGTTTATTTCTAATCACAAGAAACAGAACATCAGTCCCTCATTTGTACAAAAATACCTGAAAGTTTACAATTAGGTTCACAAGCCGAAGCGCTATGTACAGAAAGGGGTAAAGCACGTGGAGGAGAGGTTTTGTCTCGTGATACCTCCTGCATTCCCTGAAACCGTCCACACATCCGGCCGCATTACCGGCCGCGATCCGCCGTGAGCAGGCCCCGCCCGCCCTGGAAGGCGGCCTTGATTGGTCAGACCATCAGGTATTAAGTGCAGAAAAGAGAAGACAAAACAGCTAGACTGAGGCACGCATTTTTCTAAAACAACGTTCCAGAACTCGAAGACCTAAGGTACCAGAGCTCACCTATTTACCCAAAGCTCTGGGTATTTCCAACTAAGTCCAGGCTGCTATGTGGGGTTTTTCTTTTAGAAAAGAAAATCACAGGCAGAGAGAGAGAGAGACAGAGGCAGACAGAGAAAGTCAACAGGCTCCAAAGTGACCCTGAGCTGTACCATTTACATTCATGTCATTTAAATACAAAAATAAAAGCTGCCCGTCCTTCTACCCCTCGTTGGCGGGGCCAGGCGCCCGCATCCTCGAGGGACTGGCTGCTTCCCAGTGGAATTCCCAGCCACCAGGCACGGGAAGGTACAGAAGACAATGTCAACCCAGCAACACACAGACCATGAGTCAGAGTCCAGCTTCCACGCCCTTTTTAAATAAAATGCATGTTTATAAATACGAGATGCTGTGGGAGCTCGCTGTCTAGCGGGAGGGGCGCGAGAGTCTCATCCTACCGGTCTACGCACAGAGAAAGAGAAACTGCAGAGTTGCTTTCTCCGATCAGTGAAGAGAAAAATGCCTAACAGGGGAACGGAAGAAGCGCTCCCCGGCGGCCAGGCAGGATTTGGAAGCCAGCTGACCTGCCATGGTCTGGGAGACCAACTGGCAGCAAAAGGAAGAAAACATGACTGAGCGTTTACAGTTGAAAACGTTTTACTCAAAATCCTGCATTTGCATAAGTAGACATTTTGTGGAAGACAACCAGAGTGAGGCCTGTAAACTAAAGTACAGTGTCTCTACACCCTCGAGGTCCTGAGAGCACAGCGGTGCCCCCGAGGAGGGTCCCGTGGGTCCCACCAGGGCTCATGCTCGCCGGGGGCACGGCAGGGGGGCAGAGTCAGGCCCCCGGGGGGCCAGTCCTTCAGGGTGACCGATCTCCCAGGCCTGGCAGGGGAGGCCTACTTTGCAGAGACAGCAGGTAAAGCCATGGCTGGCCCCTGTCACTTCTGGTGACTCAGCTAACAGGTCAGGGCAGGGGGGACAGTCTAGTCGCTGTATGACTCAGCCCCCCCAGGGGGAAGCAGTTTGTGTTGACCAGACTCTTCAACGCCCACTATGGCCATGAGGTACTTCTGAGCGCCAGCTCACCGAGGGGGCCTCCGCCGGGGCTGGCTCATGGGGCTTTTCAGCAGGACGGAGGTCATTGAGCGAGGACCTGTCCTTGCCGGGCTGCACATGTGCCCTTTCCAATGTTTATGTCTTTATCACCATGGAAACCCGCGGGCCAAGCAGCTGACATTTTCCTTTTAGATCCTTTAACTCCCGGAGGGACAACAGCCAGGAAAGACCCCAAGCCACCGCGGGGGTGGGGGGTAAGGCAGCGATCGTTTTAGAATAGGCTGAGGGGGGCGGTGGACACTGGGCGCCGGGGGGTGGGGCAGCCCCAGGGACACTCCCCATGTCCAGTGAGAGGCGAAGGCCACTCAGCCCTGCAGTGTGGTGGGCCAGCGAGCTCCCCAGAGCACCCGTGGCCTCCTCAACCACGGAGGACACACACATTACAGGTGCAGGGGACACCTGTGCACACAGAAGCGATGGACAGATGTGGGTGCCCGACTGCCTTCACACCGGGGGCCCAATGCCTACCACAGATGACACTACTTAAAAACAAAACAAAAACAAGAACTCTTCAAGTATTCTGGGGAGGGCTGGCGGTGGTCTGTTACCTGGGAGCCGATCCCCCTCTGGTCACCTGCACAGGTGGGCACCACCCTCTGCAAACACTGGGGTGAGGGCAGATTCAGTCCCTGGAGTCTGCCCCCTGGCCGCAGTCCCCACGTCCCGCGTGCACGGAGGAGCCACACCCCCGCCTACCGGGGCTGAGGGCAATATCGAAGACAAAGAAGGAGTGCAAAAAGTGATCGATACAAAAAAGTAAACATATCAGTTTTAATTGTCAAGATTATTCCAGGGCAAGAGTTCATTTCCAATTACGTGTCTCTGGTTCTCGCTCCTGCGTGGCCCAGTCAAGACGATCGATCCAGTCTTTTTCCTCCCGTTTGCATTCGCTCTCCCTCCCTTGGAGGGAGACGACCCCGTCGGATCCGCAGCAGCAAATCGTTGCCGGTGTCCAACCTTACGAGTCCCTCCGGGTGGGGGGGCCCCGACGGACCCTGCTCCCCGGGGTGCAGAAGAGACGAGTGCTCTTGGCGGCGCACCACCCACCCCCACCCCGCCCCCGTTCCAGTGTCAGCGTTCTCCCGTCCTCGCCAAGAGTCAGTGTGAGGTCATAAGGCCACTCGGATGCAGTGGTGCTTGAGTTTGCAAGGCAGGACTCCTTTGTTGAGCTGGTAGAAGTCAACGAGCTGGATCAGGTCGGAGAATTTGGTGTTCCCGTCGTCGAGGCTGAAGAACATCTGCCCGTCATCCTCGCACTAAGGGACACAAGAACACGTGCCGAGTTAGGGGCCACACGCTTGGGGACAAAGAACGCAACTGTGGGGCCACCGCAAGGAATCGGTGAGGGCAGGCACTGGAAATGCTTTCCCGGGTCCTGCCATGTTGGATGTTGGGTAGCCATTTCCATCCAAATGGAGGGACCCCACGGTACCTTCCAGAAGGAGCAACCTTCCTAAGGTCGGTCTGAACCCAGAGAAGGTCAGGTCAAGGACTGTACTGCAGTATGAACGGGAGAGTACAGAGCAGGCTGGTCTGAAAACCTTTCCTGATTAAGAAACTCGGGACCGATTCCAGACTCCAAAATACAGCCAGAGACACTAGCGCTGCTCTCAAGTCTTGTTGCAAGTCTCCCGCTACTATCCCTCGGAGGCTTCCAGAATCTGGGGTTATCTGGGAGAATAACCCCCGCACCACCCACTCCACCTGCCATAAAACACGCTTTCAACTGATTTGAGGCTAAGAGCGTCTGCGTCCACACTGTGATGCGGGGGAGGACAGAGCAAGCGGGGAGGGAAGCGCTTCCCCTCAGGTGACAATTCCTCGTTGGTGCAGAGGGTTCTGTGGCATCTGGGCAGCCTGACCCAAGGCACGCCGCTGACGGCCTTCACGCCTCCATCGGCCTCATGGGCAGGGCCAGCGCACCATCGGGATGCAGCTGGAAGGCACCAGAAAAGCTAAGGGGACTGTGCTGCCAACCTCCCACTCCCGTTCCTATCCCTGCGGGACTCCCGGGACGCTGGAGTCCTGGGCTCAAGCAAGCTTCAGCAATTTCAGCTGCAACGTTCAGAGCCTCCCAGAACCTTCCTTTGCTGCTGGAGTTGATCTCTGAGGGAAAAAGACCTCACCACCCTCTTTGGGTAGAACACAGCCTGGGTTTGGGCCCCACAGGGAACCTTTTCGGGAACATGACGACCTGCAGATGGTGTCAGTTAATTATGTGAAATATTTGACATCGACTCTGTAAATGTCACCCCCCAACTGAATGGTGAATTCTGGGAGGTGTGTTCCCAGGGTCAAAGAATAAACCTCTCAGGGAACTCTGGGAAGCATCTCTTTGGTCATCTGGGAGCTGTCTGATATTTAATGGCCTGTAGCTTGGTTAGTTTGGGATTTGAAGATTGCATTTGGAACAACCCAGGAAACAACAAGGCTCAGTGAGAAGTTATCAATACTTACAGGTAAGATCTGGAAATTTTTAATTTTCTGATGATGACAGAGCGTGAGCACAAATGCCTTTGGATTGCTCTGGCTGTCTCGGAGGAGAAAAAGCCTGGGAATGGAGAAAATCAGCTGACTGTCCATTTTTAAAATCTAGACCTGAGACGTGCGTTTGTATACCTGCATGCGCGCACACACACACACACACACACGCGCGCACACACACACGCGCACACGCATTTCCCCGCTCCTGAGGATAAGACAGGCGTGCAGCCACGATGGTTGGGAACGCCTGGGGACTAGTGTCTGAATGTCGTTCTCCACTGAAAGGACAGTAGGGCCACGGATGGGCAGGTGTGCCACACGGCTGGGATGGCGTGTGCCGGGAAGTCATGAACTTCAAAGTCCAGAGGGTCACGACCCAGGATGCAGCATCGCAGTATCAGACGTGATAAATTATAACCCAGAGAATCAAGCAGGAATCCGGGAGTAACTACTGATACTATAAATAAATGAGCAAGTAAATTAAGAGAGGAGAAGGAGCTCTTCCTTAAAGGAGAAGGGAAGCTAAAGAGACAGGAAGAAATGATGGGTCTGAAACTATCCAGCAAACTGCCACGGGTTACCACCGATTAAGGACAAGGCCGTCAATGGGCGTGAACATCAGCAGATGGAATTTGCCGAGAAACAGAGAATTTTCATTCTCAAACCATCACCCCTCTAGTACTTGTTTATTATAAAGGGAAACACAGCGACTGTCCTTCGGAGAAACCCGCGGTACCATCACCTCCAAGTATCCGCAGCGACACTGCCAGGAATGAGACACCGACGCTGCCCAGCCAGTGGGGACTCCGTGTCCCCTCTTGTCCAGTAGTGACCGGCCGAACCCCGAGCACCTGGACACGCCCAAGCCATGATGCACTCGGTAAGAACTGGCTTCTTCATGTAACAAGTGTCCACGAAGGACGCAGGCTAACGAGACACGCCCCCATAGAAGTTGTTTTCTTTCTCCATGAAGGATGTAATAGGAAACACTGGCAAAACCGGATTAGCGTGTGCATTCGTGATCAGAAGCACATGGATGTTCACTTCCCAATTTTTTAAAAAAGATTTTATCTATCTAATCCATTTTGTCTATTTAATAAAGAGAGAGAGTATGCACACGAGCACAGGCAGGGGAAGCGGCAGGCAGAGGGAGAGAGAGAAGAAGACTCCCACTGAGCAGGGAGCACAATGCAGGGCTCGATCCCAGGGCCGTGGGATCATGACCTGAGCCAAAGGCAGACACTTCTCCGACTGAGCCGCCAGGCGCCCCTCCTTCCCAACACTTACAGCGGTACTAGGGTTGCAGAAAAGAAGTCTTCATTCTTACACACTTTCTACCAAAAGAAGCACGATCCAAGGAACATCCGACATGCTATCTATAACTTACGTCCCAAAGGGTTCAGACAAAAAAAGGAGGGAGAGAGGGAACGATGGGAGACCATGATGAAGAAATGAGCCCAAGCTGACAGCTTGGGTAGTGAGAAAATGTACACACGAGTTCATTGTAAGACTCTGGCAACTTTCTCACAATGAGAATTAATTTCAGGATAAAAGGTACATAAAAATCCAAAAAGCACAAGGAAGTAGAAATCTGTGCTCTTCTGCGAGCACACCTGGCCAGTTGCGAAGGCAGCTGTGCCCTAGGAAGGAAGAGAGAAGAGCCCCAACGCCAGAATCCAGGTGATGAGGAATCTTATCCAGAGTCAAGAGCACAGCTATCCGCTTCTGGACTCTACTATGAAGACGGAAAGCAGCTAAATGGGACAGCAAAGTTCTGTATTAAAAAGGCAGAAAAAATGTGTTTTATTTTACTACAGGACTTCTCAGAGCCTTTAAATGGGAATATTCCACCATGGGTGCCTAGGAGCTGGAGCCCCGGGTTCTGTACTCCTGCATGACCACATACCCCTTACTCCAGTGTTCTCAGGAGGCACATTCTTCCAAATTTCGTCTGGGAGAGTGGACTCCCATGACTCATGGGGCGGGCAGTCAGCACTAAGAATCGTGGGCCCTGTGTGGGGGCTTGGTGTGGGGTGTCTGCCACTCAGCACCTGTAGGGGCCAGGGGCTCTCCCCCCTCACCTGGGCAAAGCCACACTCCCCCGTTATCTATGTCAAAGATCTGCTTTCTGGGCTATTTCATTCCAAAGAAGCCACTGCCTCAACAGAAACCCAGGAACTTCCTGGACACATGCTGTCCGACAGGAAAAGCTGGTCCGTCCCTCACTCCCCTGTCAGCTTAGTTAGCTCGCAGCCAGTGCATCGTGGCTGAACGTGGCCCTGAAGCAGCCAGGGAAGCAGGCAGGGACTGCCCTGCAGCCTCCGCTCGGAGCAGGATTCTCGAAGTACTGAGGCCTCCTTAAATGCTTGGGATTTACAGCTCATGCCCAATGGCTGTCAGTCTGCAACGATTACTGACTCAGAGGAGCCCATGGGCTCAACAGCGTGTGGCTCAGGAGGTTGCAGGATTCCCAGACCTGCCACCGATCGGCTCCGTGACTGGCCTTCTCTACCTCAGGCTGCATGGGAAATTTGACTCATGGGAGCCCAGCCAGCGATCACCGTCCACAAACCACAGAACCCCACTGCTGGCTCAAGGGACCTCTGCAGGGACAGATCCCAGGAGAACCACATGCCAGGCGATGTGGCCAGGTCAAGAAATACGGCAACACAGGGATGCCTAGGTGGTTCAGTTAGTTAAGCATCTGACTTCGGCTTATGTCATGATCCCAGGGTCCTGGGATCAAGCCCCACACTGGGCTCCTTGCTCAATAGGGAGCCTGCTTCTCCCTCTGTCTGCCTCTCCCCTTGCTTGTGCTTGATCTCTCACTCTCTGTCTGGCAAATAAAAAAATTAATAAAAGTTCAAAAAAAAAAAAAAAGAAAAAGGAAAGAAAAAAAAATCTGGAACTCAGCACAGAAGGAAAGCGGTGAGGACCGCATATGGGGCAGGGGTGGGGTGGGGTGTGGGGCTGCAGGAGAGCTCTTACAAATGTGGTCCCTGGAGGGCTCCTGAAGCAGAAAGCAGCCAGTGCTGGGGGCTGACAGTGGTCTGCAGGGCAACCCAGCTCAGGGTCACCAGGGAAGCTGTGCACACTGGTCAACTCCTTTAGTCCCCACGGTGACCTCGTCATGGTTCTCATTTCAAGATAATGGAAGTGGGGCACAGAGAAGTTAAGCCAGTTCCCTAGGGTCTCACAGCCAGCGTTAGGCATGGGGAACCCTGGCTTCCAGGATCAACGGGGTCACGCGTGAAATCGGAGGTGTGTACAGATGTGTCAGCCCTGGGACAGGACCCCTCCCCCCGCCCCCGGCAAGGGGTTTGCGGGGGAGCTGCAAAGAACTCAAATCTCAAGAGAGAAGTTCCCTTCCACGCAGGAGAGGAGTGGCATGGTCGCCAACAGCACAGAGCTGGAGACTGGGGGCCACAGAGGGCGGGTGGCGCTGGGGCTGAGTGTGAGCACGGCCAGGGCGGGGGGGGGGGGGGGGGGGGGGGGGGGGGGGGGGAGTGGGGGGGCGCAGCGGCCGAAATGCTGCCGGAGATGATAAGAGCCATCAGCAAGCCTCCAGCAGAGACCACCGAGCTAGATCTGTCCTTGGAAGAATCCTTCTCCTCCAGGTTGTGGGATGAGCCAGAGAGGGAGGGGGTGGGCACCCGGACACGAGGGATTTCAAAGACCCCCCTCCCCGGTCAACTCCAGCCTCCGTTGTCTCCTTCCGGCCCCTCTTCCTAACTCCCTGTCATTTGAGGCTAAAGCCGACTTCCTGTCATTTTCTCTGCATTGCTGGACTCTCTAAACTGGCTTCCCGTGATTATCTCTGCAGGGATCAAGATTAGGGATTGATTATTTCATTTACCTTGTTTTCCCAACATATTTCCTGCCCAAGCGCCTCACTGCGATGACACCCGAATGGGTCCCGTTATCCTGATTCTCGTTTTTGCCAGCCCGACATCAGGACCGAAGGCCACCCCGGGAGAGAAGCCCTGCTTATTCACAGGGCAGATGCTAGCAGGATGGCTGGTTTGTGGGAGGAGAGGTGACAGTGACGCTCGTCTTTGCCTCTGGGCCTTAAAGGACAGAAGAAACCCTGCCGACACGGGCTCCAGGAAGTGGCGAAAAGACGAACGTGTTTCATTTTTTTTAAAGAGGCACTGACATGGGGCGCCTGGGGGGCTCAGTGAATGAAGCGTCTGCCTTCGGCTCAGGTCATGGTCCCGGGGTCCTGGGGACTGAGCCCCGCATCGGGCTCCCTTCTCAGCAGGAAGTCTGCTTCTCCCTCTCCCTCTGGCCTTACCCCTGGGCTCATGCTCGCTCTACCTCTCAAATAAATAAGATCTTCAAAAAACAAAAGCAAAAGGTGAAGGCCCACAACTTCGTGGCCCGAGTGTGCTGAGGGACCTCACGGCTCCCACACACAGGCACCGACCCTTTAAGGCCGAGTGGGCCTGGCTGGGAATCACAGGGGAACGTCCTCCGATCACACACGTCCCCACATGGCCTCTGAGGTTCCATCCGTCCCACAGGGACACGGAGCCACCATCACTGCCCGGGGCCCCAGGAGGGACACGAGTGGCCCTGACACCACATCCCACCCCCTCTGGAACCCTCCCTTTTATGGCACTCTGATGCCCCCTTGGAAAGCAAACTGCTGGGTTTCCTTGGAACAGATCCCAGGGCCGGTGTGGGGTCCCCCTCAGGGCACCATGGGGTCCCTCCTGCCGCTGCTCAGGGCTGTGGACGGGTGCAGTCTGTATAGAAAGCTCGGAAACGTGTACATCCCTGAGTGCTGATGTTGTCACTGTTCAGTTTTCCTCTCCTTCGCCCAGCCAGACCCTTCAGAAGGGCACAGAGGAGGAGGACTCATTTCTAATGCTTTAAAAAAGGGCCGGAGCAGGGTAAGGGTGACCTTTCAAATAAGTAATTTTGGAATGATGTGCTGGCCACATAGGAAAAATAAACAGGACTCATTGTTTACACAGCATCCCAGGATAAATACATTCAGGATGCTTCTGGGATCTAGACAAACAAAGATGAACACCTGGAGAGAGAAGACGGAGAAAAAAGACCGAGGAGAGAAGAGAAACAAATGAGTCCTAGAGCCCAACAGGAACAGATGCCTGTATGATTTCAGGGTGGCCGAAACAACTGACAAGGACTCAGAAATCCAGAAGGAAAAGGGACACAAATGATAAAGGTGTCCAGACACCATTTTCCACTGGAAAGAACGAGGCTCTCAAGAGAGATGTTCACCGGAGCCCAGTGTTCTCTCGTCACACTTGGAAACCAGCACTGTCCGTGGTGCGTCAAAAGAGCTCAGGAGCCAACTGGACGAAGTCCGGATGGCCAGAGAGGGCACACAATGAGCACCAAAAGTAGTCAGTCTTGACCGAAGTCAGTCCAAGGCTTAAGGATCTAAGTACTAAGTACCGAAGTCAGTCCAATGCTTAAGGACCTAAGTACTAAGTACCGAAGTAAGTCTAAGTACTAAGTACCGAAGTAAGTCCAATGCTTAAGGACCTAAGTACTAAGTACCGAAGTCAGTCCAATGCTTAAGGACCTAAGTACTAAGTACCGAAGTCAATCCAATGCTTAAGGACCTAAGTACTAAGTGCCGAAGTAAGTCCAATGCTTAAAGATCTAAGTGAGCGTAGTTGAAAAGAAGAATAGCGCATCTGCCTCTACAGGAAGGTGGTAAAGGACCCGATCGTTCCCCAAACTGATCCCCTCGCTTGAGGGGCAGGTCAAGCATTTAGCCAGCCTTGCAGGCGCAACTCAACCCTCTCCTTCAACAAACAACGGACACGTGAATGAGAGGAAGACAAGGAGGGCAGAGGGGGACTGTCATACCTGAGCAGACTCAAGACACCTACCTTTCAAAGGCCAACTTGTCGGTCCCGATTTGAACCAACTCACTTTTAAGATTTTTTTTTTTCATTTTGCAGCAATTAGGGAGATCTGAACCCATACTGGATTTTAGATGATATTAAGGAATTCTTGCATATTTTGTTAAGAGTAACAGTGATTTTGTGGTTATGCCAAAAGATAAGAGTCTTTATGTTTTAGAGACACATTGTGTTTGTTGGTAAACATTTAGAATGTCTGGGATTTACTTTAAAATATCCAGAAGGCAGGGCTCCTGGGGGGCTCAGTCAGTAAAGCGTCTGCCTTTGGCACAGGTCATGATCCCAGGGTCCTGGGATCGAGTCCCATGTTGGGCTCCCGGCTCACGGGGAGTCTGCTTCTCCCTCTCATTCTGCCTCTCCCCGTATTGTGAGTGAGCATGCTCTCTCTTTCTCAAATAAATAAATACATAAGATCTTTAAAAAAATAAACTCTTACAGAAGGAGAAGGCAGTAGGAGGGGTGAGGAGCCAATCACGTGGAAAGGAACACAAACTAAAATGAACGACTGTCAAAACCAGACAAGGACTACAAGGGGACTCATTATCCTCTTCTCTCCTGGCTAAAAATTTAAATTTCTACAGCAAAACTTTCAATGCATGAAGGGCAGGCAAACCAGAGTGCACCTCCGGCTGGGAGTGGGGAGGGAGGACGCAGGTCTGCATCTGGGCACCTGGGCAGCCCCTGCCGTGGCCATGGCAGCAAGACTGTGGGGCCCTGCATCGGCCAGCGAGGTATTAGCCCTGAGGAAGGCCTGTGCATCGGGGTTTGATCTCTCCCTCTCCTGGGACGCGTGACGGCCTAGAGCGAGTGTCCCCAGGCTGACCCACTGGCACACACACAGTCACCCCAGCCCACATCCAACAGCAACACCAGCCGCCCTACCAGGGAGGGAGGCCGGCCCGCCCCCAGGCGAGCTGCCTCGGTGAGGAAGACACACTCCACCAGCTCCAAGTGGGAGAAATGATCCAGCTCTGGCTGGAAGCCACATGTGTTCTCAGCCAAAGCTACCTGATCAAATGTAAATAAAAACATTCTCCTTCCGTTTGCCCCTGACATGCTAAGGAAAAAGAGCGTGCTCTCGGTCCATCCCTCTGATGTGCACCAAAGAGGGAGAAGTTGGTAACAGACGGCTTGCAATCTCCTTTTGGTCACCGGCTAGCTGAGCCCGCCTTGCACCATGCTGACCCTGAGCCCCATCCTCCCCTCTTTAAACTGAGGCTCTAGCGACTGCCCACCACCCAGGATCTCGGAGAACCCAGGCAAAAGGTGTGCCCAGCACAACATGGGCAGAAGCCCGCTCTCCAGGGCACTGCCTCCTTACCCATCCACCAGGCCCTGCTGCTTAATGATCCGGTGGGACTCCTCCCTGGAGATCCTGCCGTGAAACCAGTGCTGTGTCCTATGAATCACTGCGGGGGGGAAGAGAGAAGGAGGGGAGATTGGCTTCCCTGAAGGCACGGCCAACCGGCCATCGGCACCAGGCCCCAGGGGTCTGGGGAAGCTCTGGGAGGGATCGGGGCAGTCTCATCTTCCTTATGGATCAAAGCATCGGGCCACCACATGGTGCTTACCTGTACTTAGGGTGGAAGGGTGGAGGGGACTTTGGCTGCCTAGGATATTCATCCGTGTGCTTCGTTTCTGCGGAAGTAATGCCTGTGTTAGTGCTAAGAGAGCAGACTGACGCGGCCCACCAGCCACAGAGGGGGAGGCCTGGCTGGGATGGCAAGGCCCTTGGCTGTGGAGGGACAGCCACTATCCCCATGTGACCACAGGCGTGGAAAGAGAAGCATTCCGGGGAATCTGGACAATCCCAGGACTGAAGCACGCGGAAGGCGCACACAGCGAAATTCCTGGGAAGTTCTGGGAGAAAAGCATGAGCTTCTCCATGGAAAACACGTGGCCTTACAGAGTCCCCGTGCCATGGGGATGTTCCTTTCCAACAACACGCTCTGAAGTGAAGTTTCAGGGAACTGTCTGAGTCAGTGCGGTGGGCTCATGTTTTATGTGTTGTCTGCAGATCTCAGAGAATTTGAAATCAGGGGGTCATTCTTCCCACGGGGAGGTCCAGAGCAGGAGCCTCCGAGGGGAGAGCCTGTGCAAGGCCACGAAGCTGGTCGAGCTGCCACATGAGCCCTACTGGCTGCATGAGGGTGGGTGGGCTCTGTGCCATCCACATACGGCCACTGACCACCCCCTGGCGGGAGCAGCTCCGTGTGGGAGCCACGAGGCTAGAGGGGTCTGCTCCTGCCCCACTCCTCCCATGGGGGCTGGGAACATGGAGGGACCCTGAGCAGAGACTCAGATGCTACCCTCCCCTCTCCAACAAGCCCCACCAACGGCAGCCTCAGGGCCATTCTTCTGGGAGACCAGCCGTGGGGCTGGGGGTACGACCCACGAGGGGGCCTGTCCACGGGACTGGCCTCGGCCTTACCCTCCAGGCATGGCCTTCCTCCAGGGCTGCGCTCTGGGCTTCGGCCGGGTTCTCAATCACTCTTCCTGTTTGCCCAGAAAAATCCATTGCCACGAGGGAGTTCTCAGAGACGCTGCGCTGGAAGGAAAGGCTACAAGTTCTTAAGATGTAGGGAACCAAGTCCTGGTGGCGCTCGGGAAAGTTGGTGCAAAACCATGCTAAGGATGGCCTGGAGGGGCTGATGGGAACGCCCCACTGCTCACTCTCAGGTTCGAGTGGCAATTCAGTGGCAGGAGAGCCCTTGAACTAAAGGTGGCTTTGGTTTCTCAGCAGGGGAGTAAGAAATGCTGTAGTCCCCTCATGGCACCCAAACGCCGCTGGAGGCCATGGGGTGCCGCGGGGCTGGGGCGCTGGGGTCCCTCGCAGGCCCCCAGCCTGTCCTGGATCGCATCACAGAAGCAGAAACGCTGGTGGGGGGGCAGGAAGCTCTGTCCTCAGCAGCCGCCAAGTCCCTCCCTGCCGGGGGCTCCGTTCCGGGCAATGCACGGCCCCTCCCAGGAATGGGCCTGGGGGAGCTAAAAGGTCGTGTTTGCAGAGGAGAGGTGTCCCCACACTTTTGGGAAGTAGAGGACATCCTGAGGACAAAGACACTCCCAGCTCTAAGTTCCCACCAGGGAAGGCTCCAGCCTATTGGTCATCTGTGGCCACGGTGCCACGGCCACCCTGGGTGAGAGCCAGACGTGGCTGGTGACAATCCCTGAGCACCTGAACAGAGCCACTGTCCTGACCGAAGCAGGACCCGTCCCCAGCAGTCATACCGCCGGCCAGAGAAACTCGTCTCCCTGGAAACAAGCCACACTCAGCCATGATGCTGCGAAGGAGCCCGCCTTCCGGATGCCACAGCTGTACTCACCACCGGTGTGCAGAAGGAGGGGAGCAAGGCCTTCCGCGAGGGCGGGATCCTGAAGTTCTGGTACAGCAGCATCCCGTACTGCGGGGGGGAAGGCCAGACTCAGCCGCTGCGGCCCCGGGAGCCCCCTGGGCCCCAGGACGCGGCTGACCCGGGCAGGGAAGGACCGCACAGAGCACGGCACAGGGAGCGATGACCCCCGCCACCACTGTGGGCGCACAGCCTCGCCCCTGCGGGCCTGTCCCCTGTGGGCACGAGCGGCTGACTGGCTCGCTCATGCTGGCGGGAAGGGGAGAAGCAGGCAGTGAGGACATAATATAAGATTGAGGGGCACTTGGTCGGCGAGTGTCTGCCTTCAGCTCGGGTCATGATCCCAGGGTTGTGGGATGGAGTCTTGGGTCTTCAGGCTCCTTGTTCAGTAGGGAGCCTGCTTCTCTCTCTGCCTCTGCCCCTCCCTTTGCTTATGCTTTCTCTCTGTCTCGCTCTCAAATAAATAAAAAAATCTGAAAAATAGAAAGAAGGTCGAGCACCACAGTTGACCTTACTGAATGCTGCTATGGGTCAGGTCCTGTCCCAAGAGCGTTAGCTCTTCTATCTCTCTCCGTATTAGGAGGTGCGTCCTTTATCCCCAAGTGCAAGTAACAGGGGCAGGTCGCTTAAGGTCATGGCAAAGGAAAAGTTCTGGGATCCCACATACACAGTCTGCCCCCACCGCGGTCCATGCTTCCTGGGCTCAGATAAGCGGTGTCACCACCCTACCTGTACCCCGGTCCCCCACTCAGCCACACGGGAAAGAAAGACGGTCAGGCGAGGACATGCAGTTATCAAGAGGTAACTCATTCCCGCTCCAACCTTACAGGGCATCCTCAGTGTCTGGAAGGGACATCCTGGAACACAACTGAAAGGTCTACCACGTGCGTGCCGGTGCTGCCAGAGCACGGGGGACGGGCCAGGAGAAACAGCAAAGAGCTACCGGCCAAGCGTTTTCCAGAATGGATAGAGAGATGAAAGGATGCAGAATCTCGGGGCGGGCCACCAGGAGGAAGCCCACGTCCTGGCACATCGAAGCACCGCGGAAAACACAGAGACACCGCGGAAAACACAAGCAGGGAAGAGTGCTCGTCGCGGTCACAGAAGCCACAAGCGGAGGATGGTGTAGCTCCATGGACACACAGAGGAGGCAGTGGAACGGGATGGGGAGGGGGGTCGTGGGTGGAAGTGACTCCACGGGCACGGACAGTTCCCTCAACAGCGGAGGAGGGACAGAGCGATGGCAGACGAGCCCAGCTCGGGCGATGGAGTCCGCTAAGTAGACCCTTGGAAGGACTCTGCACATCTCTGGTCCCCGAGAAGGACGCAAACCAAGGAATTGGTGCAGATGTGCAGAGAATTCAAATAACAACAGGGCCTCTTCTAGGTCTTAAGTGGCTTAAGATATGGGAGGAACTGAAGTCTACGATGGGATACTCAGAAGGCGCCTCACACCGGCCTGTAGGTGGTGGGGACACCTGCGCACGCTGGGGACAGGTGAGGGGAACATGGTGCCAGGACAGCCAGGGTGACCACCAGGAAAGAGCAAAACAGTGTGGACCGAGGTTAAAGATAGAAATAAAACCGATGAGTCTCCCCTGGCAAAAAAAAAAAAAAAATTAAAAATGGGGAAAAAGATGAATACAGGCTGATGAGACAGATTGAAATAAAGAGCAAGTGGCAGACTTAAGCACAAATATTATTAATAATCTACGGAAGGATATCCTTCCCGACAAATAAGCCAATTAGAACATAAAGATGATCAGAGGAGAAAGTACGATTACATGGCAGTTGTCAGAGACGCGCCCTGAGCACAAGGGCCTGGAAAGGCAGAAGAAACACAGAGAGGAGGAGAAAAACCATGTGAACACCACTCGAAAAGACACTGATGTACCCACAGTAACGTCAGGGGGTAAGATTTCAGGGTGGGCAACCCTGATGAAGATAACGGCAGATTTCAGAAGGACCAATGAATTGATGTCAGAGAGACGTAGATATTATTTTCTTTCTTTTTTTAAATTTTATTTATTTACTTGAGAGAGAGAGAGCACAAGCAGACAGGGGGCAGAGGGAGAGGGAGAAGCAGACTCCTGCTGAGCAGGGAGCCCGATGCGGGGCTCGATCCCGGGACTGTGGGATCATGACCTGAGCTGAAGGCAGACCCTTGTGCCCGAGGCTGGCATTTTCATAAAGAGAGTCCTAGACTCCCGGCACGGGTCAGCCAGAGATGACCAAACCAACTTCTCCCCAGACGCCTTGACGTTCACCTGATACAACCACCGTGCACAACCACCATGCAATGTCTGCGGACTTCATGTACATAGGAAACGGCCGCCACGTGGGGCCAGATACGACATTTTCTGGGAATGCAGGAGTGAGGTGTCCTCTGTTGTTACACACTTAGCCTGTACCCCAGAGCCACACAGAATGCCCTTGGCGGTTACTGGGAGCTGCTGCCGAGGGCACTGTCCCACGTGAGGTCCTGCACAACACACTGTTATAAGAACGTGTCGGCAGGAGACACCACATCCCACGGGCACCACGGGGAGCCGCAGGGCGTGCCACGTGTCCCCTGTGGCCCCAGCTTCTTGGGAAGCGAGAGCCAGATGCTCAGTCTCAGAAATCATTATTTGTTCTCTACAGAAATCACTCAAATAGAAATCACTCTTTGCTCTCTCCCTGCCTCCCGCTCTGGTCTTTCTATTCCTATTTTTCTAGACCCCAGGCTCTCAGCCGGCGTAGTCCCCCCCACCACGTTCCCCGGGGACATCTGGCCATGTCTGGAGATGTTTCTGGTCGTCTCACTGGTTGGGATGTTCCTGGCGTCTGATGGGAGAAACCAGGGGTACCGCTCTGCGTCCCACCACGTCCCCAGACGTCAGGGGTCAAGGCCGGAAGCCAGCTCTGGCCTTTCTAACATAAAGCCTCTGGGAGAAGTTTCTGAGATCCTGTTTGGAAGGACGTGAGGGCACAAGGGGCTGGCAGGCCATCGGGAGGGCTCTCCACGAAGAGACGCACACAGGAAGCCGCCGTACCTTGAGAAGCCTACACGCCGTCATCCAGCACGTTCTGCCTTGCTCGTCCTCGGCACACAGCAGCCGCAGCTCCTTCGTCTCGTTCCTGACTCTGTTTGGCTACAGGAGGTAAGAGAGGACTCGGTGAGTGAGACACGGTGAAGGCAGGACATGCCCGCAGATGAGCAGCGGGATGAGACCAAGCATGCGTCCTCCGCCCGGCACGGAGTAGCCCAGGTTGGGTGTAGTCACAAGTGTCAGCCAGTCCCCAGCGGGGGGAATCTCAGAGGATACAAACTCTCACAAGGGAAGGCGGTGGGTGCCATGGGGACAAAAGGGCGCCTAGGTCTGTGTGGGGCAAGCTGGCTTCGACCAGAGAGCTGGGCCCAGAGCTACGGAAGAAAGGATGTCTGGTTGCCTCCCAGAGTCAGTGGGGCTTGGCCAGCGAGGGGAGAAGCCAGGTCAGGGCCTGTGGTGCATCTGAGTGGCCCCAAGGACGGACGCATGGATGATCGAGGGCGTGGGGCCAGCGTCACCCCAGAGAAGGGGAATTTGGGGGGCAAGCAGCCAGGGTGGGCGGGGAGGCCACTGTCACACATGCTGCTGTGGAGGGATGGCAGGTGCCCCCAAGCAGAGGCAGGGTTTACCTGGCAGGGCGATGGGGGAGGACCACTGCAGGTATGTACTGCTGGGAAAGCAGGGGGACATGCTGGCCACCTGGGCTTCAGTGGCCCCCAGGCCCTCCGGAGGCCGCCCTCATGATGCCTGCCCATGCCTCAGGCTCCAGACTCATGCTCTTTGCAACCCCAAGACTCTTCATGAAGTACAAACTGGTATTTGAGGGAACAGCATGCCCCCTGCTCCCTGACCTCTCCTCGGGCTGGGGTAGAGGTCAGCCCGGCAGGGGGAATGCGAGGACACTCGCGGGTGACCGGATGTGAGCGATGGGGCTGCTTCGGCTCCCACCCATGAGCACCGGGGAGACGCAGCGAGAGGACGGAGGGACAGCCCTTAGTGGAACGGCTCTTGTGCGGTACATATGCAGATAATAGTGTCCTCCTGCGACCATGTCCAGCAGCAGCACGGCCTCCCCAGGGGACAGTGGGGCCTGCACACGGGTGTGTGTGTGTGTGTGTGTGTGTGAGTGAGTCCATTCCCACAGGTGCGCACATGTGTGCGGGTGTGTGTATGTGCGTGAGCACATGTAAGTGTGCATGTCTATGAGCTCGTGTGCATGCATGCAAATGCATGTGAGCCCGTGCTCTCATAACACGTGTGCACAGAGGCCGGGCAGGGGGCACACCCACCGTCTCGGGGACTGGAAGCCCATATGGAAAGTGTCGGCTCTCGGTACCCTGGAGGCCATCCAAATGACCGGCTAGGGGTCACTAAGCTACAGACCCCACGGATGCACACTGCTGGTCACACCCCTGCTTCTCCCCGAACTGCTAGCTACTCGGGGACTGACACATCGTGAGCAACCAGGAATCAATCCACCAGGAACCTGTGTTTCTGTTAGAAAATAACCCAAATGACCCCAGCGCCAAGAAAGAAGTTTCCGGTTTCATCCCGAAGTCCCCAGCGGGATGCCATGGGGAGCGGCAGCCCCCAGCAGGATGGGGGTGCAGTACCTTTATGCAGAAGCCGTAGTCGGTGGGGGCACCATACTGCTTCCTGCTGGCGATCAAGGAGAAGACGCTGCTCTCCTCCAAGCTCCCGAGGAGCTGCAGGTGTCGGGGCTCCTGCAGAAGAGGGGGGGGTCAGCTTCACGGGGGAGAACCTCCCAAGCAGGGCGGAGGGCAGGGGCTCACACGTGCTCACCGTCCGGGGCACAGTAAGTGTGCGCATTCCTCTCTGGCATCTCTGAAGGTCCTTCTGCAGTAAGTGCTAAGACTAAAGGCACCCAGCCCTCGCCAAGAAAACCCACCTCCCAGGACCATGACAATGGGAACGACTGGGCGGCTCAGTCGGAGGAGCGTCGGCCTCTGCCTCAGGTCATGGTCCCAGGGTCCTGGGATCGAGCCTCAGGCTGTCAGGCTCTCCGGCTCCCTGCTCAGCTCCCTCTGCCTAGTGCTCCCAGCCCTCCCTGTGCTCTCTCGCTTTCTCATGCTCGCTGTCTCTCTCTCAAAGAAATAAATGAAATCTTTAAAAAAAGCCCCCAGACCCACATGACCGTGTATTTGAGACTCTATCCTATCAAAGCTCCCTAAGCAAACATTCAAAGTGCAAGCCAGGAGAACATGTGGAGCCTAGTGTTCAAAGTGAAGAGCATGCTGCCACACTGGGCCCGGGCCACCTCTGCTGCCTGTCCCGTGGTCCTCCCCCCGACAGCCTGTCCCATCCTCGTCCCTAACCCTCCATTGCCCCAGTTCCGCTTCCTGCTCTGGGGTCAGCTTCTACGAGGGCGCTAGGAAGTCGGGAAATCAAGTTACCCTTCCCCACCCCATGCGGGATGGAAACCGCTCCCTCTGCCCACACCCCTTGTCCACAGCTCACGCAGGGCAGCCGCTGACCAGCCAGAGTGGCTGGAAGGTGGCCTGGCCCTCAGTGCTCTCGCCTGGGGTGCCCCCAGGCCCTCCCTCCTCCGTCCCGGCAGGAATGACACACGCCCGGCCACGGTCTGCAGGGCCCTCGCCCGCTGCGGGCGTCTCCCACATGAGGACAGCATGCAAGCACACCGACCGGCACGGGGAGCCCCAGCACCCCAGCTCTGGAAGCCTGCAGCTGCATGTCACTCTGCACCTCCTCTTCCCACGGGAAACACACGCACAGCCCCAATCTCTTCCCACAAGTCTCTACGATAACGCGTCCTAGCTTAGCAATAATCCATCAGCCGCCCAGGGCCCGCTAGGGCCCAGCTTGCATCCTCTGGAAACTGAGTCAGCATCGATCAGGGACTCTGCTCCCAAGCCACAGGGGGCCAGGGCTGGCCAGCCGGTGGGGCCCACAGGTCTGGGCGGTCGGCTGGTTTCCGGGGGAGACCAGCGGGCCAGGAACTGCAACTTAGCTCAGGCAGTTGTCACAAGCTTAGGGGACCCAGATGTGCAGTGTCCGGCAAAGCCATGTCCCCTCTGAAAGCCCTCAGCCTGGCGGGATGGTGGGATGGCAGAAGTGGCTTTGAAACCCACCTTTGATGCCCCCTTCGTCGAACAGTAAAGGCCTGATCTCCGCAAACAAACGTACAGCTTTCTCCACGACTTCCTCCCCAGCTCCTTCACGTGCAAAAACCCCTGGACTTCAGGACAGCTGCTGGAGCTCAGGAAGTTCTGTTGGAGAGATGCGTCAGAGTCAGAAGCTGCAGCCAGCGGGAGCAGGGGCGTCTCACTGCCGTCGCGGACACTCTGACATCGTCTGAATTACAAAAATACTCTTTTTGGGTCCAACCAAGCATTTTTAAACAGCACTTTTCCTTTCAAAAGTCTTAAAACCCCCTGTAAACTGGTGTGCAGGAAACATCGTGAACCTTCACACACACGTGAGCCAATGGACCCTCCTGATGTTGACGAAGAAACAGGACATCACAGATTCCCCTGCGAGACAGTAGGGGTAAGGGCCCTCCCTTTCTCCTGGATCCCCATAAACACGCAGCCTCATCGTCAAGAGCTGGGGCGACAGGACACGCTGGGAGCAGCATGGACCGAGACAGAGCACATCACTTTCACTGTGTGGCCGTCCACGGAAGGGTCAGCTGACAGCTCTCTCCAGGAACGCCCAGGTGACGCTGCTGTCCCAGCTGACCCCTCCCACGTGCAGCACGCCCTTCTCAGGAAACCGAGGCGAGGGCCAGGTCTGGGAGCGAGGCTGGAGCGGCGACACGGGTGGGACCTCTCTGCCGGACTGTGAGGGGACGTGGCTCCTCCCACCGGGGGACAGGCCAGTGGACAGTCTGCATGCACCGTTGCCGAGCACGGCCCACACGGCACTAATGCTATGGTCAGGGTCTGGGGGTGGCGGGGGGACTTCGGGAGAGACACCAGAGCGGACTTCTGATGCCCTCACCGTTCGCAAGGTGAAAACAGACCTGGTGACCCAGAGAGCAGACAAAGAAGGACAGTGGGCAGAATTCTGTAGGAACTAAATTTTCGCGGTCTCTCTTGTATCTGATGCCACCTGAAGAATGTTAGCTGCATCCGCGAATGGTCTGTTCTCTCATGTAACGTGCCGTAAAAAGACACGTTTTGGGGGGCACGGCAGTGACAGTCCCCATTCCTGACCTCCCTGGAAGAGCATGATGAGCACTCAGCCGGGGCCCCCCACACGGAGGGGCGGGGGAAGGCCAGGATCTCCTGAACAGACTCCAGAAGGCAGAGGGACAACGAAGACAGATACAAAACTCATTTTACCATGCATTCTGCTACCTTTCAAAGTTTTCATGGCAGCCTTTTTCCCGATAAGGGGGCTCAGTCTCTGTGTAGAGATCCCCAGGGCAGCGGCCTGACCTAGGACCCGCGGTCCCGAGGAGAACACGCTGGCCCGTGGCTTCTCTCTCCCTCCCTCCTGCTCACGCTGCTTCCAGCGCAAAGAAAGCCTATCACGTAAGAGCTTGTTTTGCCTCCAAGGAGCCTGGCTACGCGCATATTTCCCAATCGACATTTACTTCTTGTTCCTCTAAACCCCGACAGGAGCCGAGGCTGCTCCGTGACCCCAGCGTCATTCTGGGGGGCCGCTGCGGCCGCTCGAGAGGACGTCCACCCAGAAACGCGTGCTTGCCCGGTACCTGCAGAAGCTGGCTGTGGGCACCGTTGGACTGCTGACACCACGTGACCATCTGCTCCGGGAAGAAATTCTAAGGAAATGGGAAAACAAATACATTAGGTTAGTTTAAAAGTGCGTAAAAGCAGCCTCACAGGGACGCCGGCGTTCAAAACATCCCTACTGGCGCATGGACGTCTGTCTTTAAAATGACATCCTTCCTCCTCCCCTAAGCAGCAGGAGGCACCCTCTCCTTATGGCGCCCAGGACACGTGCCTCCCCCACCAGCTCCCAGAAAAATAAAAAGGAAAGAAAGATCCAGCCCAAGGTGCCTGGAAACTCATTCTTCCACGACCACACAGTATTTTTTGCTATTTGCAGAGAGTAATGAGTTTTTCTTCTGTTGAGTATTGAACGGATCTGTTCCAATTCGACCACGAGCTTTTGATGTAACTGAAAAACCCGCCCCTCTTCTCTCCCCACTCAGAGGCTAAGCCCCTTTCCCTCTGCTACCATGGAAAATGCACTGGTCACCTCTGGTCACTACAAAGGCATTCAGTTAAGCATCAGAGACGGACTTCTGAGCAAGGACGGCTTCATGAGACAGCAGGTTGGATTCTTCCACCCTTCTGCTATGCCCTGGATCTATATCGGTCACATTATCCTCGGCTGCTGCTGATCCCAAACACCATTCCCGAGATTCCGAAGAGCCCCAAACCCCAACCTAAAGAGATAAGACTCTTACCGTAGGATTTTTGAAAAACTCGTATTTTGCGTAATTCTTCCTAAATAAAAACTTGCTTTCGCTCGCCATGGTGCTCTCCACCTGGACCACCAGCTCATGGTCTTCCAGGCACCTTTCTGCGGAGGAAAAACACATGCGTGAGAAGACCCAGGCAGAATCTGCAAGGCGGCTTCACTCCCGACGACGACATCCAGCGACCGTGCCGCGACTTCATCCCCTCTGCGAGCAAAGAGGAGATCCAGGACTGGACGAGATTTAAATCTCTCTTTAATGCACTACCAAAGGCACCAGGTTCCTGAGACAGGCGGGGTGAGGAATTCGAGTCAGTCCTTGCTCCTATTTGCTGCTTCTCCATTTGGCCCCGTGTCCCTGCCCCCCACGCCCCTGTCCCGCGCCCCCCCCGCGCCCCTGCCCCCACGCCCCTGCCTGGCGCCCTCCACGACAGAAGGGAGGAGCCGTGCCCCACTTGAGTGCGTGATCGTGGCGGCTGTGCTTACTTTCGGGAAAGGGACTGGTTCAGGTTGGCGTTTGTTTAAATGGATTTTCCGGTGCAAAACAGATCAGTGACTTTGGTTTCAAAGTTTCATCAGAAAAAAACATTTCTGTAGTAAGAGGAACAACGCCAAGCACCCCAAAGCTGCTGATGGCTGATCTACAAAGCTGAGATTTTTCACCAGGTAAGATAAGGAAAAACAGACCAGTGGGGCCACAATGACCTAAGCGAGGACAGGACAATGCCGTGGTCCAGAGCAGAGGCTTCTGTCTGCACAGGGTCGTGAGGAAGCCCCAGGGGACCCACAGGGAGGCAGCAGCTCTGAGTGGCACACGGGACAGGAGCATGGGCTCCCGGACAGCCGCTCCCTCCCTCCCCACACCCCGGCAAGATCCTGGGACAGCTACACATAGACTGGGCCCAGGGCGGCCGCACGGAGGGGAGCAGGGAACGCGTGTGCCCTGAAAGGGGCACGATCCTCTGCTCTGGGTCACTGGGGGCCACCTGCAGGGGCTCAGGCAGGTACCCATAGGTGACTCTCCTTCTCCAGCCCACAGAGGGCCTGGAGTTTGGGACAGCAGTGGGCTCGGGAGGACTGTGTGTGACCCCCTCCCCCAAAACCCCTGTCTGCCATGGATGTCCACACAGCTGTTTTCCCAGCCGTTAAAAAGCCACTCTGACAACATCAGCTCAAAGCCATTTTCTCCAGGTCTCACTTTTTCTATGATTCTAAGATCAGGTTCTTTCTTATCTTTTCTTTTTTAAGATTTTACTTATTTAAGAGAGGGAGAGCGAGCGAGCGAGCGCACACACACAACCAGCAGGGGGAGCAGCAGAGGGAGAGGGAGAAGCAGGCTCTCAGGAGAGCAGAGAACCCAACATGGGGCTTGATCCCAGAACTCTGGAATCATGACCTGAGCCGAAGGCAGAGGCTTAATAACTAAGTCACTCCGGTGCCCTTAAACACAAGTATTCTCAAACAACCTTGGGTGAGTCTATTAAACTATCCCATTGTCATTCATAAACTCCCTATAGTCACAACGGAAAGCGACATTTCATCAGAGCATTCCAAAGGACTTTTGATGGAAGAGTCAGAGACTCCTCAAAGGGGATTCGTAATTTTTTCAAATTTTTGACACTAAGTGCAACATCTACGCCACCACCCTACTCCACACGCAAAAACGGTTACTGATCACACAAATCAAAAGGGCAGATCTTTGCCTTAAAATGTGCCGCGGACCGAGAGTCCTCGGCAGAAGCCGGAGCTGCCCGCCCAGCTCGCCTCAGCAGCCCACCTTGCAGCCGCGTTCCCCTGCCTGCTGCCCCCCCACGGCCCGCCCACCGCAAGGAGCAGGGTGAGCTAACAGCCGCTCCGGGTTCTGCAGGGCTGGGGGCTGCGAACACAGTCAGGGGAAACGCCGCGGAAAACCACCCCACCATCTGGACACGCCTGATAAGCAGACTTCCTTCTAATACGTCAGTGGGGAAAGGACGGCATTCTGGTGCCTTCTGCACGACAAGGAGACAGAGATGGGAAAGGTCAGCCCACGGAGGCCCTTCTGAGCACCGAGGGCTGAACACGGGTGCTGTTTCTCCTTGGAGACCTGTTTGCATGTCCGGATGGCAGCGTCCCTACAGCCAAGCCCTCCAGAGGGTGACTGCCATGCCTTTCTCTTCTGGTCACATACACACACAAAGCCGTGAACAGCCCAAAGAGACAGCTCAGGCGTCTACCTGGAGGGCAGCAACCTAATTCTCGCAACAGCAGAATTCTCAAATCCCTGGACTTCACGGGAGCTGTCTTCTCACGGTGCTCCACAGTGAGCTGCCTCCCCTTCCGTGGTCACCCAGAACCTGAGTGGGGCGCCCCTGCCTTCCTGGGGATGTACAATGCCTCAGGGGCACCAAGATGGTGTCGGCATGCCCCAGGTTCCAGTTTCACAAAAGCCCTTTAAAGCAATCGTTTGTTCACTGGGCTGTTCACTGGGCACGGCCGCAGGCTGGCTGTTCGATGTCCCAACGTGCCCTCCACGTGCAGGCTCCCCGGTGGAAGTGAGCCCTCCGGAGCCTTGCTGCTCACGTGCTCGTGGCAGACGGCAGGACCGCACCCGCCCCGTTTCCGCGCCTCTGGCTGGACTTGCTGGCTGCCGAGTGGCCTCGGTCATGGACAGTGTTTTCAAGGCTCAGATGTCTACACTGAAGACCGAGGCCAATAGGCAGGACGTGTGGGGCTCGCGAACATATGAAGAGATCACACCCAGGGAGCAGCTCTCACAGCTGGAAGTCACAAGGCACAGACCAGCCTTCCCTAAGATCACTGACAACCTGTCAAAGGGCCTCAAGGGAGGTCCAGGAGCTGCCGCAGGGGCTGAAGAAAGGCACTGCCCGGCTGTGACAGCAGCATGGTTCAGAGGGAGCGGGAACATTCCCACCAGCCAGCGATGCTGCCCATGCCCACCGAGCACCAGCGGCACCTCTGCACCTGCTCCCTCCCCCCACACCCGAATACGACAACCCCACCCCCCACCGATGGGGGACACTGAGCACACCCCGTGCATGTCTGGTCTTCTGCTAGTGCAAAGAGAATGCCACTCCTTCCTGGGAAAGAGTTTAATATCACTAAGGATTTAATATTTCACCTAAGATCAGGGTAGTAATTGTGCCTCAAATCTAAGGCTATACATACATGCTCCAAATGCCACTGGAATTAGCTCACTTATGCTTCAATTATCAGGCGTTCCAGCCTTCCAGGCCTTCCAGGTCTGCAGGGCTGTCGGCCTGGTGCCCAAACCGCAGCCCTCACGTGCGTGCAGGTCTCCAGGGCGTCCCCAACACACCACAGAGAGCGCAACTTTCCAAAGGGTGCCATCAGTAACTGGGGACGCAGGGCTGAGTGGCTCTGCCCAAGAGTGGGAGGCTCCTGGCTGCGTGCCAGGACCCAGGGACACCCCCAGAACATCATCAATTAAAGAATTCTCCTCCAGGCAAGTGCACTCATGCCTGATCATGGGGTTTCGATGCTGACACCCCATGTGGTTCTCTGATGGGCACGCCCGTGTGCAGCAGGCTCTTGGATGTCCGCTGTCCTCACTGCTGACCCTTGGATGCTACTGAACACTAGAAAGAATAGGATTTTCGCCTCAACAGCAACTTGGCCGATTTTAGAAAAAGGACAGCTTGCATCACCAACAAAAGAGCCCACAGAGAGGATATGGGGGGCACTGGGGCGAGGGGATCTGTGGACCCCGGGAGGTTTCTGGGGCTCTGACCTCCTGCGACAGTCTCTAGAAGCTTGCACACCTGTGCTGCGAAGGATCTGGGGGTGTGACTCACCTGCTACCGACCCCATCGGAGCTGGTAACAGAGGGGAAACTAAGGGCAAGCCCCGGGAAGGCACGTCATGCACCTGCAATTAGTGTCACAGACTTTTTTCTCAAACAGGATCTGTGTTCTTTCATCCTCTTCTTTTTCATCATTTCGCTTTCTCCCTTCCTTTTTTTTCATTTTAACTTGATTTTATAAGAAACAATTCTCCCCTTCAGGGACGCCGGGGTTAAGCATCTGCCTTCAGCTCAGGTCATCACCCCAGGGTTCTGGGACTGAGTCTTGCATCGGGCTCCCTGCTTAGAGGGGAGCCTCCTTCTTCCTCTGCCTCTGCCCTCCCCACTGCTCACGCTCTCTTGCTCTCTCTCAGATAAATAAGATCTTAGAAAAAAAATTATCCCCTTTAGAGTATGTTAAGTCCATCTCTGAATAAGACAGGGAATAAAACAGAGCACTATCGTATCCCTAAAAACACTGTGTGCACGTGTCCTTTTTCGAGTTTCACAGAATAAACTCTTTTTCATGTGGGTCATGATTTCCAAAGTTTTACTGTATATAAATTCTTTATGTCTGGCATGATGTTCGAGAAATCAAGGGCTGCCACAAAAAAAAAAACAAAAACAAAAAAAACCAAAAAACCCCCCAAAAAACCCACACACAAAAGAAAAACGTGAATCACAATTTCTCACAATCTTTGTATGTTTCTATGTTCGATCTTTTGTGTGTACGTGTTCCCATTTTACACGTGCTCTTGCTGCAGACCAGGATATGACACTTGACCTATGAAGATCAGGGCAGTAACTATGCCTTGAAATCTTCAATTCTAAGGCTATACGTACACAATGCATATTCATGTATTATGATTATCTGCAGGAGACCTTTCTACAACACGTCCTTCCAAATTAACTGCATTCGGACTTGTGAATGGGCTTTAAGAATATGCATATCTGGGTCCAAGTCCACAGTTGTGGAAGTTCATTCCGTGTGTGTATGCTTGTAGAGCACAGAAGTATGCATGTGTATATACATACCCGCGGTTGTGTATGTGTCTACACCCTGCCTGTTTAATTTCCAAGTTACTTGTGCGTCAGCAGATGAACCAGAACTCAGTGACTTAAAACAATGCCAACTCAAGGGTGCCTGGCTGGCTCAGTCAGTTAAGGGTCTGCCTCTGGCTTAGGTCATGATCCCAGGGTCCTGGGATTAAGCCCTGCATCAGGCTCCCTGCTCAGCTGGGAGCCTGCCTGTGCATGCTCGTGCTTGCGCTCGCTCGCTCTCTCTCTCTCTCTCTCTGACAAAGAAATACATAATATCTTTAAGAAAAAAAACAACTGCCAACTCAAATTCACATAGCACTTTGTTACATGGATATTCCAGACCTGGAAGTTTAAATTTGATCTATTAATCTTCCAGAAAGGTTCAGGAGAAAAGTTCAGAACCATGGGAAGAACTCTGTGATGTGTGCAGTTTTTCTCTTTCAGCACATGGAAGAGATGCAGTTGTTGATTCAGAGAAAATTCTGGTTTTAGGTGCGTGCCTGGGATTTTTTAAGCACCATCCATTATCTCATAAGAATTAAAACAAAAATCTGAAAAGCTTCTTGATCTGAAATAGACCACCCGAGTAACAAATCCCGCAAAACTTCAGTAAGTTCTATAAACAGCACTTATCTCAAAATATTCTCTTGCTCTCTACACACATGCACACTCATGAGAACATGAAGCCAGCCCAGAGGTGTACCCTCCAACTTCTGCAAGCTGTCACCATGGCACCCCACTCCCGGGAGGCGGATGAGCTGCTATGTGCATGGGGACGCTGGACGGTGCTCCCGGCCCCCCGCCAGGCCCTGCCAGACAGCCCTCCCCAGCCTGCAGAGGCGCAGCAAGTCCAGAGCACCTGCCATAGGCAGTTTTCCAGCCAAATCACAGACAGAACTTTCCTGTTATGTGTGCATCCTCGGGAATGGCCGCTGATACCTCCCAGAAGCAAGATTCTGAGAGCAGCAGGTGGCAGAGGGTTCGGAGGGATGCAGGAGAAGTGTCAGGAGAAACAGGTGCGAAGTGGGGTGGGGACAGCAGGTAGACATGGCGCTGTCCGGGCAGGGCAGCATGGGGACACAGCTGGCTCCGTGTGGCCATGCACGGCGCCCTCCAGCGTGCTCCCTACCTAGTCCCAGGTGCGGGTGGTGCTCCACAAGCGACCAGCTGTTGTCGTCTACACAGTGACTCCGGTAAACCAGCAGCTGGCACAGGTCCCTGGCCGTCATGTCTGCTGGAATCTCCACCACTTTGCTTGTCCCATCCTCACTGAAGATTTTCACATCCTGCAACATACAAAGAGCCCACTTATGGATGAGCAACGTGGGTTTTTGAGGAAGATACACTGAATGGAAATCACAGAAGAGGGAGCACCGCAGTGTTCCAACCCAGGTCCGATGTCCTCGTGAGCAAGCAGGGAGTGGCCCGGCGTGGCTGCGCTGAAGGCCACCTGCCGCCTGTGCCCCCCACTGCCCCGCTGTGGTGGGGCACGCAGGGTTACAGCCAGAAGTTCTTGAAATGCCAGGACACCTCGGGGCAGGCAGGGCGCACGGCCAGGCCGGAGCGTACGAGCTGCTTCCCAGCCACCTGTCTCGGGAAATGCCTGGACGCATGTCAAAGACTGCCGGGTGGTCTCCAAATCCTAACTTCTGACGAACCCACCTGCTGCCAGGGTCTGGGGGACAGAGGCCGGCACCCCTGCACCTCCCCACACACAGCTCAGGTCACTAAGGCTCAGGGAGAGTCGATACGAATAAGCACAAATCTGCTGAAATGTAAAATACTGAAAAGATGGGCAGAGTAGGAACGCAGTCACAAAAATCTTTGGCTCCCTCCCCCTACAAAATGACAAGCCAGCTTCATCTCCCTGGTACCGTGCAAAGCCACCACGAATGACGCACTCCTACGCAAAGGGACGGCCAAGCAGAAATCCCTGGGACCAGCAATGTCCTCTGCCCCAGCGACAAAGTGATAGGGATAGGGATGCAGCCTCTGGGGGAACACAGGATGCTTTCAAAAAAACAAAACAGAAAAACCACCTTACCTCTACAGCATGGAAAAAGCAGTCAGAGGAACAAGATGGCATTTTAAATTGAGATGATCTCCTGAAGAGAGTTTGTTCCCCGGCTTTTCCACTGTCCGTGGCAGGCTGCGCCCTGGCAGCAGTGGGCTGTGCAGAGGTGCGAGGAGCTGGGCGGGCAGGGGGGGCTGTCGCCGGGCAGGGGGCTGCTTCGACCTCCGGCTAGGCCCGCTAGGTCGTGAATCAAGCCACGCTGGGCAGACCAATCGGCTCCCCAACAGGCTCCACACTTCAGTACCAGTGAGGTGGAGGAAGGCCAACAGGCCACAAAGAGCCCGGCTCCTGTGTTCCCGTGACAGCGAAATGAAACGTGGGCGCCCAGAGCCGGAGCAGTCTCCGGGTCCAGGCCCGTCTGCCAATCCCCTCAGAAATCCGTGCCCGCAGCTCAGCTGGACTTGCAACTTTGGAGTGGGAGCTCCCAGGGACTCAGCTCTCTTGCTCCCTCTCTGTCCCTTTCCCCAGGTGCAAACTTTGTCTGGCAGGAGAGGGCCAGCTGGGGGTCAAGTCCCTATTGCAGGGCAGTGAATGCAGGAGCAGAAACGGGTATCGTCCGGTCCCACAAGGACCGTCCCCGCTGGACGGGACGCAGGGCCAGCCTGGAGGCACAGCTCCCTGGGGGCAGGTCACCCGCCCTGCCGGCCACCTCTCGGCCACCCCGTGGAGATCCCCAGGGGAGCCAATCAGCACTGAGACAGGCTTGCAACTCACATGCATTTTTATAGAAACCTACTCATCTCTTTCCGGGAGTTCACATTTCACTTCATAGAAGTTATACTTCCCGAAACAAATTAAATATTCAAACAGAGCTGTCAGGGAGTCCATAAAAGTGACATTTAAACAACGAAAGAGGTCTTTTGTCTGTAGGTCAAAACTTGAACAAATGTGTCAACACGAAAGAGCAACGAATTTAGAAACAACAAATGGGTCCAGATAAATCCTTACGACACCGTCTACCCTGTCCTTGGCCAAAGCCAGCACGCTCCTGAGCTTCTCTCCGCCCGGTGTCAGAGGGACTTTCTCTGCTCCTCCAGGACATTTTAATCACGCTGAAGTCTGTTTATCCATTTCCCTGCTCCATATCAGGTCTGGTCCCAGTATTTAACCTTCTCCCCGGCCCAAGTCCATTTTTCTTTAAACTGGCTCTTCCCCTCCCTGCCGCTCATAGCCAGCCCCCAGAGGTCTATATATAGTCTTCAGTATTAAAAGCTAAGATGTCCTTTGTCATAAGGCCAAGTGCGTGGCTTTCGGATTCCTGGAGCAGGCCGGGCTGGCGGGCCCGAGGCAGGGGCAGACGCAGACGGTGCTCTGGGGACAGGACCTCGGAGCCCATGCTGGCCCGTCTGCCGCAGCCACCACAAATACAACAGAGCCTACTGGCCAGCGATGGGACAAACCCCTAAGACTGAAAGGCAAGAAGACATGACACGCCACAGAGGAAAGGACTTCAGCAATTACTAAGGCACAAAGAGGAACGTTCCATAGTGGTTGGTCACCTTCCACTGTGCCCCAAGGCCAGCGGCTGAAGGGACATCTAGCAGTGTGAGATGGCCACGGCACCACCTGGGCAGTGCCGGGGCTCATTCTAGAAGCAAATAAGGATGTGAGATCTTAGCCTGGGGCACAGACCTGGGTCTCTGCCCTCCGCAGCTCACGGTTCAGCCAAGAGATGACTCCTGTGGGGCCTGTGCTTTCCGGGGGGTGGGGTGGGGTGTGCAGACTGTAAAGGGGACGTATGAATCTGGGTCATGTCAGAATTGGGGGTGAACTGGGACCTCAGTGGCTCTGTACTAGCTGAGACTCACGTTCCCCTCTGGGCCATGAGCACTGCTCAGGGAGCCGATGACAAGTGCAAAGCACTTGTTTGCTGTCAGGATGTTAAAGCCCCACTCCCTTGGCGAAGCAGGGGCAGCGAGGCTCTCGAATCAGGTCGTAGTCTGGCTTCATCGCTCAGTAGCTGCAAGAACCCAGCACAGTGGCCCTTTCCTCAGTCTCCTCATCTGTGAAACGGGGATCTGTGAGTAGCACTGACCTCACAGTGCAGGCCCTGCTCAGGCTAAGGAGAACCCCCCTTGGAAAGGTCTCGGCCCGCTGGGCCGGCCCGTCGGCGGTGCTCACACCAGCAGTGGAGCTAGGAATGAGGTATGCTCCGTGTGCACACACCAGGAAACAGGCCCCCGGACCCTGACTCAGGCCCGCAAATCTGGAACGCAAGCCTTGTGATCAGTAAGATGCAGCCAGAACAGTTCAGTGGGAAAAGCCAACCCCTGAATCCTCATTTCCCTCTTTTCCTTGCAGAAGAAACTAAGTAGCTCATTGCTTTTAAAAATAAAATACCAAAGAGGACATAATTACATGAGTAGGGTGAGGCACATTCTCTGCAGAGGTGAGGTGGGCAGGAATGCTCTGTCAGGCCGCCCAGCCGCTTGATTGCTGGGCTCCATGGCCCGTGATAAAAGCCCTGGAGCGGTCACAGAACACTCCAGTGTTCCCAGAACCCTGCTGTCGCTTTTTATATACTCCCTGCACAGAGCGAGAAGCCAACCAACAGGAAGGAGTTTGAGAACCATCAGGGAGGAGATGACATCATCTCCATGGCCCCGATCTGCACTCTAGGGAGCATGCCTTCTGGCCCTGGGTCCCCAACAGGCAGGCTGTAGGGGTCACCTCCCTGCTGTCCAGCTCGCTCCCACGTCAAGCAGGGGGCACACTTTGCTGGCTGACTCACGAGTTCAGAATCTCCTACTTTGGGAAGACAGAAAATGGGGGCACTTTCAGTTCTTTGCCCCCAGCGCTGTCCACAGTGTAGGATGACCCTGAAGGGCAGCCCCCTTGGGGTGCATGGCTGGGCAGGGCCGAGGGGGGCCCAAATGCTGGCACAGAAGCCAACAGAGTAGGGAGGGGAGGGCTCTGAGCCAGAAGCTCCCCGGCCAGTTTGGTCTTCGTTTATGTTTCATCAATGGGCTTCTGAGCTCTCAGCTTCTCCAGGCGCGCTTTTAATGCATTTTCTAAGGTAAGGATGTAAGCTGAGGTTTACAAGGAAGAAAACAGGCAAGTCAGCCATGGCCAGGCAGGTGGACGGCCGCGGGGGGCCACACCTGTGCCCAGGCGGGTGGGGGGCTCCATCTCTGAAAACCACAGCAGCTGTGCCGGGGCCCAACATGAATGCCCTTCTCCCAGGCGGGTGACACTGTCCCCCAACAGGAGAAGGGACACGAGTCTCAGTAATGCAGAAGGGCTTGCCCAGCATCCAGCCAATGGAAACTGCTGGAACCCAGACCTGAACCCAGGGCATCTGCTCTGTTGCTTCTTTGCCAGCAAGATGCTTCCCAGCAC
>PITA01017486.1:22109-43278 GCA_004023965.1 Spilogale gracilis | reverse complement strand
ATTGATAATATTATGAAGTTCTGCCATTGATTACCTTCTTTTGGAAACTAAGCAAAGGATAAAATATTTTAGCCTAGTTACAGTTGTGATTACATGGATGAAAGGGACAAGTAATAATCAATTACTGCTAAGTACAAGAATATCAGTCCCTAGTGTTAAACTGTGTCATTCTTCTGGGCAATATCAAGGGGTTTTAACAAATAAGAATTAGATTTTTACTTCTGTTATGCACATTTTCAGAGATCCTAAGTAGATATGTTAACAACATCATTTTGTGAGTTAACAATTTTGGAAGAGAGGGTAAAGTGAAGGGCAGAATCATCCTTCCATCGAGAAGGATCAGAGTCGGCACTATAAGACACAGCACAAGGTATTGGGAGGAACTGTTAGTTCCAATGATACTTTGAGATATAACTTGACTCCCCTGTTTCCCTTTTATCTTTGGTTGGAAATGAGGGCTTAGTACGCACTATTCAGTACTCACTTCACTTAGAAAAATCATTGTGCTTAGCAAATTAGAGAATCATGTATACAGTCTAAGAATGAGAGAGATTAGTTGGCTCAAGTAGCAGATATATCCCCAACTCTTATTTCCAATTCACCACAAATGAAAAACAACAACAACAACAACAACAACAACAACAGCAACAACAACTTCTATCCTCATTTCAAAGAGTTCACTGTTAAAAACACATAATAAGAAAAAACACCTAATTTGATCCTCATGTAGATAGGCAATAAGAAATTGTAATGCCTGTGTGCCCTACCACTCTGCCCTCATAGCATCTGTAGTTTAAGAAGATAGGTTGGTAAGTATTGAGGCAGGTAGATAGTTAGCTAGCTAGATAGGTAACATCACAAAGGTGGATGAAAAGAGTACAAATAGAGAGATGGATAGATATAAAGATGAGGCCAGAGATATCTAATTTCTTTACATGATGGCTTCAAAGCCTTTTGTGTAATAGGAACCCCTATTCCACTCACATACATACACACTAGGTGCCCTTAATTTCCTTCTTCTGTCTCTATTGCTACTGTGTCCTGCCCCGCCATAGGTTTCCTCCTTTTGTTGATATGCCACTGCTCTAGTTCTGTTTATTTACTTATAAATTTGAATATAATTCCATATTTGTTAGTCTAATAGCAATTTAATAAATATGGGACAAACAGGAAGGAAATAATCTTGGCAGGCTTCGTTCACCATCTTGAAACAAGTATGCTATTTCCATAATCAATATATTTGTGATTAGTAAGTATAAAAAGTAACAATTGCTACTTATCACCCTTTGCGGATATCTCTGTAGAAATTGAAGATTTATTTATTTTCACTGTTCAGTTTCCTATTTGTGGATTAATTATTTCCCTTTCAGATCCCACAAAAACATGGGAGGTGAACTCTCCTGGTGGCCCTCCCGCTGCGCAGCACACGATACCCTTCATAAATATTGAACTAATCAATTTTCACTTTATCATTCTCATTTTAATTTGTATAGCTAGCTTTTAACAGATTCATATCTGAGTGAATCTAAAGATTAAGATTGACTAAATGTATTAAACTAATGTGTAAGTTGTTTCTCCAGCTCTTTAGTGATTAAAAAAAGGGAAAAAGAAAGGTATACTTCACAAAATGATACAGGAGCAATGTTAATGAGTGTATTTGTATTATCTATTGCTTGCATTAATTTAGGTATTCTTTTTTCCTTTTAACCTCAAAGTACTTTCTATCAGTGATAATGAATTGGAAATACACCTGTGATTCTTCCTGACATAGACGCAGAAAGGAGATTTGACTTTACTCTTACCTCTTCATTGGAATACAAGTCAATAATTTACATGCCTTATGATATCTTGTGGCTTTGGAAAAGTATGTCCAGTTTTTACATTATCTTGTATGTACACAGAGTACAATAAATGATCCATTTCAAAAATATTTGAAACTAATTTCAGAGGGAAAAAAAAGAAGAAAAAGAAATGGAGGAAAAAACCCCACACCTCTTGACATACTTCTGAAATATTGACAATGAAACAATGAACACTGTTACCTCATTTATAAAAGATGTCAGGTTTTCTGTGACATTTCTCCTAGCTGAGTTCTATGCAACTCTTGTCATGAATGGAAGGTGGTGTATATAGCTATCTCTTTGCTGCTGTGAGCATTTAGTTCAGTTCCAATTTTGCTATTGAAAGTTTTAATAAAATGCCCCCTTGTTTTTCGTTCTATGTGGACAAGGTTTGAGGGTTGATTATTGTTTTTGTTATGACTGATGCTGCTATTTTTCTTCCCTATTGGATAAATACCTGTGAATATAAATACTGAACAAAAGCAATGCATGTTGAAAATACCTACAAATGCTGACAAGTTTTGGTCTAAAAATGCTGGGCCAATTTTTATTTCCATTACAAATTTATGAAACTATGTTATACTCCACACTGTTTCCACTGCTGGGTATTAATAACATTTTATTTATTTACTTTTTAATTACATTTCCTTTAAAAATTTTTTCAACTGCACCTATAGTCAATAGTGATGTATGATAAATTTAAAAAATGTTAGGAAGGTAGGCTTCATGTTAAGTGTGCTTACCACACTAAAATAAGTTTTATTTATTTATTTAAGATTTTTTAAACTTATTTATTTGACACACAGAGAGAGATCACAAGTAAGCAGAGAGGCAGGCAGAGAGAGGAAGAAGCAGGCTCCCTGCTGAGCAGAGAGTCTGATGTGGTCCTCGATTCCAGGACCCTGAGATCATGACCTGAGCTGAAGGCAGAGGCTTTAACCCACTGAGCCACCCAGGTGCCCAATACGTTTTAAAACAAACAAAAAACACACAACCAACACAACACAACCAACACAACTGTTGATATATTTCCATTTATTCAATTACTATTGAAGTTGAACCTCCCAAATGCTTACTTTTTATATGTCCCTGTCACTGTGTCAACTGTTTATATGATGTTTTCTATTTTCATTGGTATGTTGATTATTTTTCTTTTGCTTTTATATTTGTGTATTTGTAAATACACCTCCCTTTAAAATTATAGTAAGTAATCAACCAATGTTTCATATATTTATAGTGCTCCCAGGGAGGCGAATCTCTTATATACTGATATGTGCTAGCCAGTATCAACTCCTCCTTACTTCTTATACAATAAAGTCTCGTCTTTTTTTTCCTTATGAATTATTTATTTATTTTAGAGAGAGAGACACAAGTGGGTGAAGGGGGATAAGGAGAGAGAGAGAGAATCCTCAATCAACCTCCCCACTGAGTGTGGAACCTGACACAGGGCTCAATCCCAGGTTGAGATCATAATCTGAGCTAGAACCAAGAGGTGGATGCTTAACTCTCTGAACCAACCAGGTGTTCCAATGTCTCACCTTTTTAATCTTCCACTTAAGTCTTCCTGTGATCTGACTTTTTTTATTTTACTATTTAATTTCACTTAGTTTCATTTCATTTTAGGTTTTAGCTTTCTCTTTTGTTAACATCCTTACTGAATCTTGTGATCCTTCTAAACTTGCTTTTCAATTCTACCTGTCATAAACCTAGGACAAAGTTTGTTTGCAAGAAATCTTTGCTGAATGAATGAACTCAAATTGACCATCCTCTACTCAAGAGTCACCCAACATTCTGTCACAGGTTCCCAGCTCTTGCATAGACACGTCTGACAGAGTTCTCTATCTCTGGCATTTTCAGAAATTTTAGCAGAGTGCCTGGAAGAAATCAGTTGTTCTATTATAGATTTTTCTGAGCTGTCCCAGTGAAAGGATTGTCATGCCATAAATGTGTTTCTCAGAGCAGGAAAAGTTGAAAGCAGTCCTCTCATCAGATGATGATAACAAATGATGGTGGTTTCTCATTCTCAGATCCTTAAAGAAAAATCTATATGAAGTGTTTAGCACAGGACATAGTAAATTGTAGTCTCACAAAAAAATATTAAAAGACATCATTTTTATTCATTGAAAACCACTGTTACAGTTCCTGCTAGTTTAGATAGTCTACTTTCCCTCTAAAATGATGTGGCTTTGCTTGTGTGACTAGTTTGACAAAAGTGCATTGACAGTAGTGATGCAACTAGAAACCTCATACGTGTTTATGTAGTTTGAGTTGGCTTTTGCACATCAGTGTCCCACCACAAGAAAAGTATTCAACAAGCATCTGCTGGCCCTGAGTTCTGGGCCTCAGAAAAAAAAAAAAAAAAAGCTAATGGAGTAGATCTGAACCCAGTCCAGAGCCTAAAGCCATGCTCAACTGCATCTTCATGCTGAAGCAGATCCACCCTGTTGAGATGCAGAGAGGATCAGCCAAATCACAGCTGACCTGTAACTCCTGGAGTGTAAGAACAAATGCTGATTGCCGTGAGCCACTGAGTTTTTGGGATCATGTGTTATGCATTGTGCAGTAGCTGAAAAGTATATTACTAATGCTCAGCAGCATCCCTATTAATAGTAATAGATTCTCAAGTGCTTGAGAATATAGCTTTTCTCATGTGATCTTCCAATAATTATAGAATATTTTATCATCCTCAGACACAGAGAGTTTAAATAACATGCTCAAATTTAAAAAAAAAATAGGTGATGCACTTAGGATTGGAACCCAGGCTTTCTGATTCAGTACCCAAAATCTTTATGACCATACCACATAGCCCCTTCAGAAGAAGATAACATGAGGTGTGTGTGTGGTTTTTTTGGTATGTATGTTTTTTAAGATTTTATTTTTATTTATTTGAGAGAGAGAGAGAGAGAGAGAGAGGGAGAGAGAGAGAGAGAGAGACACTATGAGTGAGTGGGTCCCATGACTGCAAGATCATGACCGAAGTTGAAACCAAGAGCAGGATGTTTAACTGACTGAGCCGCCCAGATGCCCCAACATGAGGAGTTTTAAGGTTTTGCTAGCATGTCTGATATTCTTTGTAAATATTGGGATCTAAAATCTGATATTAAGAATATGGGGAAAAGTAATAACTCCTAAACTCTGCCCTTCATGAGTACCATCCAGAAGTGGTAGTGGGGGAAGGAGAGTAAAGATATTCAGGTCCAACTTGGACATTCTGAAGTAAAAGCCCCATGGGTAGAGTCTATGGATATTTATTTGGAATGCATTCCTTAGGTAATCTGGAAGAAGTTAGGCTTGCATCTCCCCGAAGAATCCTCAGGCTAGGAATGACAATCTTTATTAAGAAAAGAATTCTATTTGTATTTTCTTTCCTAAATGCCAAAGTTATTTGAGTCTCCATTTTTACCTGGAAAGAATTGCTCAGTCTAGTACACTGAGCTAACAGAGATTCAAGAGAAGTTGTGTGTTCCCCATCTTGACCTTGGCAGTATGATATCATGAAAAGATCATGACATGAGGAGTCAAAAAGCTGGTTTCCAAGCCCAGCGCTTCTTTACTAGGTGTGTGACTTTAAACATGTCAGTTGAATTCACTATCCGTATTTAAAACAAACAAAATCCAGCATAATAGTCCTAATTGAGTCAGGTTTTTGAGAGATTCACTGAGCTAACATGTTCTAGAGCATCCTGTCCAATGATACAGTTTAGAGAGTGTTCAGTGTACACCAGAGACTGCATTCCCTTCTTCTGTGCATCAAGTTGCATGGAAGGTTTGAGAACAATAAGAAAACAAATAACTCTGCTTCATTTTTTTCTAAAGGTTTTATTTGTTTGTTTGTTTGTTTTTATATTTGACAGAGAGAGAGAGAAAGAGAGAGCGAGCACAAGCAGGGGGGAGTGTCAGACAGAAGGAGAGGGAGAAGCAGGTTCCCCACTGAGCATGAAGCCTGATGCAGAGCTCCATTCCTGGACCCTGGGATCATGACCTGAGCCAAAGGCAGTTTAACTGACTGAGTCACCTGGGCACTGCAAGAACTCTTACTTTTTTAATTAAAAAAAATTTTTTTTAGATTATTTATCTATTTGACAGAGCGAGACACAGCAAGACAGGGAACACAAGCAGGGGAGTGGGAGAGAGAGAAACAGACTCCCCATTGAGTATAGAGCCCATGCAGGGCTCTATCCCAGGACCCAGGGATCATGACCTGAGCCAAAGGCAGATGCTTCGCAATTGAGTCACCCAAGTGTCCCACAAGAACTCTTCTTTAAATGCTCAGTTTTTAAGAGTTCTGGGAGCAGTGGATACTAGGTAAGTGCTTTCCCCCCAAAATCACCACCTGAGGCAAAGTCTCTATAAATATGGGATTATGCCTCCAGATAACATTGCTTTCATGCCTTTAATTAAAAAGAGAACCATTTAGCTGAATGGCTCTGATCCAAAAGCCTTGACAGGATCCCAAATTTACAAAACATGAAATTGTCTCCAGGTGTTAATTATGATCTGGAATCCCCCTTCTTTATTTTCTAACTTCATTTAGAAATGTGATAATAGAAGATGACTATATCCATTCATTTATATACTGTTTATGCCTCCTACCTGCCTATGCCTAATTTAGAGGAATACTTTCTGATATTTAAAGGATTTTTTTTTTTTTGGTTTGACTTTGTTTTAGTTTAGTAAGTAAAAGATTAACATATTGAGTATTAAACAAGAAAAAATATATTTTTGTGTGTGCAAAACCATTGTCTCTCCCATCAGTTTATCCTGCCTTATTTTCCAAATAGGCAAAACAATGTCAACTCTATACCCTTACTGGGAAATTGAAGCTTAAAATTGTTCAGTGATATGCCCAAGGAACTATAGGAAACATAAGTAAGAATAGCACAGAGTTCATTCCATTGAAACTTGCTGAATCACATTGTTATACCACATATAAAAATAAAGTCAAGTGCATTAAAGACATAAATGTGAGATCTGAAACCATCAAAATCTTAGAAGAGAATATGGGCAGTAATTTCTTTGACATTAGACATAGATATATTTTTCCAGATATGTCTCCTCTAGGAAAAGGGGAAAAACCCACAAAATTGAACCTATTGGGGCTATACTAGATAAAAAGCTTTTGCACAAGGAAGGACACTATCAATAAAACAAAAAGACAACCTACTCAATGGGGGAAGATATATGCAACTGGTTTATGCAATAAAAGGTTAATATCCAAAATATATAAAGAAGTTATACAACTCACGAGCAAAAAAATTCTGATTGAAAATTAGACAGAGGACCTGAATAGATTTTTCTTCAAAGAAGACATACAGATGGCCAACAGACTCATGAAACAATGCTCATCACTAATCATCAGGAAATGCAAATCAAAGCTACCATGTGATATCACCTTATGCCTACCAGAATGGCTAGAATCAATATGAGAAGAAATAACAGGTATAGGGGAGGATATGGGAAAATAAGAATCCTCATGCACTATTGGTAGCAGTATAGCCACTGTGGAAAACAGTATGGAGGCTTCTCAAAAAAATTAAAAAAAATTAGAACTAAACCATATGATCCAGTAAATCCACTACTATTTAACTTATAAAACAAAAATACTCGTTTGAAAAAATATATGCACTTCTATGTTTATTGCAGCATTATTTACAATAGCCAAGATATGGAAGCAACCTGAATGCTTATCCATAAATGAATCGATAAAGAATATATGTATATAACAGATCATTTCTCAGCCATTAAAAGAATGGGATCTTGTCATTTGTGATAACAGGAATGGACCTAGAAGGTATAATGCCAAGTGAAACAAATCAGTCAGAGAAAGATATGATTTCAGTCATACGTGTAATTTAAGAAACAAAACAAAGAAAAAAAACAGAAGACAAACAAAACAACAACACTAACAGATGAACAAAACAATTCAAAACACCGACTCTTAAATGCAGGAAACCAATGGTTGCCAGAGAGGAGGTGGGTAGGTGAAACAGGGAAAGGGGATTACGAGCACACTTATCCTGATGAGCACTTAGAAATGTATAGAATTGTTGAATCATTATATTGTATAACACTGTAGTAATATAGCACTATATTAATTAAAGAAAAACTTGCTGATTTGGGGGGGTTATATCTTTTTGGAAATTAGCATGAATATCAAAGTGTAGAACTTCAGCACCGAATTTCTTTTCTTTTCTTTTCTTTTTTTTTTTTTTAAGATTTTATTTATTTGACAGAGAGAAACACAGCTAGAGAGGGAACACAAGCAGGGGGAGTGAGAGAGGGAGAAGCAGGCTTCCCGCCGAGCAGGGAACCCGATGTGGGGCTCGATCCTGCGACCCTGGGATCATGACCTGAGCTGAAGGTAGAGGTTTAACCACTGACCCACCCACGCGCCCCCGAATTTATTTTCTAACTTATCACCAAACCCCCCATAGTCCACTCATCATCCTTTTGTTATGAAGTAAAGGATTTCATGCCATCACACACAGGAACCCACCAATGCCCATGAGTGGACACACGATTGAGAGCAGCCCTGTTCTTGTTCCTCCTGTTTTCTTTCTTTCCCTTTTCCCTTTTCTTTTCTTTTTTCCCCTTCCACTTCTCCTTCTTTTTCCTCTTCCTCCCCTCCTTGTCTTCCTTCTGGTTCTTCTTCCTGTTCTTCCTCTTTTTCCTATTCCTCCCCCTCTCCTTCATCTTCTCCTCCTTCCCTTCCTGACCCTTCTCTTCCCTTCCCTTCCCTCTCTCTATCTGTCTCTCTGTGGGAAGCCGGATCTTGGCAAGGCCCCCTGCGCCCAGCTGCTGACTGGCAAGGCCATTTAGACCCAACTTCTGATAAGCTGTTTTCGTGCAAGCTCTACTCCCTGGGAACAGCTCATACTGGAATATCACTGATGGCTAGCAGTATGTTCCATTATGCTATCTTTTATCTTTGTGTTTAGTTACTTAAAGCTACCTGCTAGAGAAACTCCCCTCGCTGCCTGGCCTATAATTACCCCCTTGAACTTGCCAATAAACGAGACTTGATCAGAATCCTGTCTTGTCTCCATCTCTCGTGTCTCTTGTCCTATCATTCTCACTCCTCCTCTAGGGTCTCCGTTGACTACCCGTGGGTCGGGACATCTCTCTGTGTCTCTGTCTCTCTATCTTTTTTTCTTTTGAGGGGCTGAAGGTGTCTCTAGGACCCTGCACACTGGAGAGGACCAGGACAAGTTATCAGCTCTGGGCCCTCAGACCAACAGTCTTATCTCTCCCCTCCTATTTTTTTTTTAAAGATTTTATTTATTTGACAGAGAGAAACACAGCCAGAGAGGGAACACAAGCAGGGGGAGTGAAAGAGGGAGAAGCAGGCTTCCCACCGAGCAGGGAGCCTGATGTGGGACTCCATTCTGGGTCTCCGGGATCATGACCTGAGCCAAAGGAAGTCGCTTAACCAACTGAGCCACCCAGGCACCCCTCTCCCCTCCTATTGAGTGGCAAAGGGCATGGTTGAGAAAACCAAGGAGATGTCTACACATACAAAAAGGAAAACAGGACCCCAGCCAGCCATACATCCTGAAAAACTATTGTATTGTTACTTCTCAGTGAGATACCAAAGGACAAACCCATTGAAGGAGGAAGTAGAGAGATCATGCTCTGTAATCAGTAAAAAGAAGTGAGTAAGAAGCTAAGGCTGATTACTAGGAAGGGAAATTTATGATGAACACAGTGCCAGAAGAAAAATAACATACCAGAGAATTAGGTGTTGAACTGCATTTAGATAGGTTCAAGATCATGCCAAGGCCCTAGGGTCAGTAAATGACAGAGTTTGAAGCTGTATTCTTTACTACTATGATCAGATGTGCTAGATGGTTTTATGATATTTAGGTAGTAGGCTGTGTGTGTAGGATGCCTGCATGGAGGTGTGCATAACATACATTATGTACATAACATCATTAGTCATCATGGAGGGCATATATGGGAGGAGAAACCTGAGAAACACTTTGTTTTCTCTATAAAAATCATTTGGAAAGAAAAATACATAAAATGTTGCAGTAAAGTTTGTGCACATCTTTATGTTTGGAATCTAAATGTCCTTACTTTAGCAAATAGGTAAGCTTAAATAGATGATGTAAGCAAGGAAGAGCTCTTTTCCTGGAAGGATTTGAGCTGGATGACTATCCTATATTGAGTTTAGTAAAAGGGAAAGGTTGCCTTCAGCAGGGACTTGGCTTTGGTTGTGGCCAGAATGTGCTTAGAAGCATCTAACTCCCAGGGTAGTGTGTGTGTGTGTGTGTGTGTGTGTGTGTGTGTGTGTATTTCTCCACCTTGGTCTTGCTGATTCCTTTTCTATTTCCAAAAATTACTCACTGCCACTACTACTGGGACCTGGTCTTGTCTTGTCTTGTCTTTTCTCTTTTCTTTTCTTTCTCTCTTTCTCTCTTCTTCTCCCTCCCTCCCTCCCTCTCTCCTTTCCTTCTTTCTTTCTTTTCCTGTCTTCTTTCTTTCCTTTCTTTCAAGAGTTTATGTATTTATTTGAGAGAGAGAGAGAGCGAGCAGCAGAGGAGAAGGGAAAAGGGAGAGGGAGAAACTGAGGCACAGGACTTAGTCATGACCTGAGCAGAAGGTACTTAGACTGAGCTACCCACACACCCTGGGACCTGGTTTCTTTACCAGTTAAACAAAAAACAAAACAAACAAAACAAACAAAACAAAACAAAACAAAACAAAGCCTCACTTGGTGATTTCTGAGATCATAAGCTCAGTGTATACCAGGCTCTGTCTTAGCAAAGAGGCCCAGAGCTTTATGAAAAAAAGAATTAAATCTCCTATGGAATTATTTTTGCTTTCAGATGCCATGACTTGAGCTCTGGCTTCAAAATATTTCTGTTCCTTCATATAATCACATTTAATAATCATTTTTAAAAATGTTTTCTTTGCATGACTACTGTTTTGTGTTTTTCATTTTGTCTGCACCTAATTTGATGGCAAACTAAAGTTAGGAAAATGGAGTCGTCCTCCAGCCATTGCATTAATTAATGTCTGGGAGTAAGGTAATGCTATCTAATGAGACTGAATCAAGTGATCAGTGCAAAATACTGATTTTCAAATACATTCTATCTAACCATTTGAACTGCCTGGAAAATTGGCATAATTACACACTCTGAGCCTCTAAGATATGGTTTTCTTGATTCAGATATTTCATTTCACAGGAGAGGGAATGAGAAGGAATGGTTTGATGTGAGTGACTTTAGTACCCATTGACTAGAAAAGAATACACTTTTTAAACACACATGAAAGAAATGTAAATTATTAAATTACCTGAAGTGATCTTGAACAAGTAGACCCACCTTAACATCTTATACAAATAAAGCCTTCATTTTTTTCTTTTACAGAAAAAAGAACCTCATAATCAAAAGTCTATGAATATTCGGAACACAAATGAGATTAGAAAATTTATGGTGCTTACACAATGAGAGGAAAGAAATTAGATTTTTAATTCATTAGGTCACGTCACACTCATCTCAGATTCCATGGTTGGACATGTCCTCAAAACAGAGGATTCACTACAAAGTGAAAGCAATCTTAAAAATACATTTTACTGAACTATGGCAAGAAAAACACTATAAAGTGGGAGTTAAAAACTGAAGTAAAGTGTGTGCATTCGTGTGCACACATGTGCACGTGTTTACACTTTCTGCATGTATGGATGAGAGAGTAAGCATAGATGAGAGACAGAGTCAGTGTTTGGATCCTGCTTCCAGGAAGCAAACCAAGATGCATGTGACTGTATAATTTCAGTGATGGCAAATCTCTCCAAAAAGAACATTACTGTCTGCCTACTATGTTCCAGCAGTTGGATAGTGTCTACAAGTGACTATGCCAGATTTCTGCCCAGAGGAACTTAACAAGTAGAACATACAGACATATGCAAAGATCGATTCAATGTATTGTAAAAAAATGCCATGATCTATCTGCCTCATCCAGATTGCTATACCCTGGGAGGCTATACAAGGCTAGGGTCCCCTCTTTCCAATCTGCTTCCATGTTATCATTTTCTAATCTGTCTTCCACTTATCCCATCAGAATAATTATTTTTCTATGATGTGAAGAGCTGGGCACATTGCCTCCCCAATATCTCTTTTGGAAAAAACAAATCTGGTTACAGAATTTTCTGAAATATGCAGACATTGCTGATAAGTCAAAAGAAAACAAACTGCAATTTCTGAGAAAAATAACTTTTCTTCTTGCTTTTCAATGTTAGAAAATGGTTTTGTTTAGGGTATTTGATTCAGAGATATATAAATCAAGCCATTGATTTTTATCCTCACAAACAACACTATTTATGTGATAACATGAAGAGGAACAAAACTGATTGCTCATGGAAAAAAATACCATAAAGTCACAGAAAATGACTATGAGAGAGAACTTTTTTTCATATTTAGCACCTCTCCAGAAGAGGATATTTATATATATATATATATATATACACACACACATATATATAGCATATAATATGTTATATGCATATGTGTTATATTTATATATTTTTATATCTTAAATATATATAGAATCTATATGTTTATATAAAATATAATATATATATAAAATACCCTATATATGTATTTCTGTGTGTACTTAAAATACTTGTAACATCATCTTAGAGATCTAAATAAAGAAAAAATACATTAAATTTTTAAAATAAGGCAAACTGTACTCAATATTACATCAACAGATATAAGTTACAAGAAATGTACAGTATTTCAGAATGTCCAAAACAGGAAAACTAGAGCTCAGAAAAAAGAAAATAAGAGGAAAAAAATAGCATTGTTGAAAGGATCTCAAAACATGTGTAGAGATTCAACCCAGCTTGTTTGCTCATCATGTACTAATGCTTACTAATAGGATCTTAAGTATAGCAGTAATAAGAATATGGGTGCCTTCTATTCCATTTATCATTAAACACATAAAGAGAAGTGGGAATGGTCTCTTTGCATACCTCAACATTATTTTTTCTTTCTCTTTTCTCTATTATATTGCTGTCTTTTTGTTCTATATTTTTGGAACACATTTTTGATGCTTAATTTTTATGTGTCAACTATGATGTTAATTTTTTTTTAAGATTTTTATTTATTTATTTGACAGAGATAAAGACAGCAAGAGAGGGAATGCAAGCAGGGGGAGTGGGAGAGAGAGAGAAGCAGGCTTCCTGCTGAGCAGGGAGCCTTATGCTGGGCTAGATCCCAGGACCTGAAGATCACACCCTAAGCCAAAGGCACACGCTTAAGGACTGAGCCACCCAAGCGTCCCTGTGGTGTTAACTTTATGTGGGCTAAGGGAATCCCAGATAAAGGTAGGTAAAACATTATTTCTGAGTGTATCTGTGAGGGTATTACTGGAAAAGACTGACACTGAATCAGTACATTGTAAAAAGTATTGCTTTCACCAAGTCTGGTGGGAAACATCCATCCACTGAAGACATGAGTAGAACAAAAAGGTGAAGGAAAGGCAAATTCACTCTCTCTGTTTGGGCTGAGACATCCTTCTTCTCCTGCCCTCAGACATCAGTGATGCTGGTTCCTGGGCCTTAGGGAGCATATCAGGATTTACACCGCTGGCCCATGACATCTCAAGTTTTTGGACTCAAAATGAATTATACCACCAGCTTTCCTGGTTCTCCTGCTTGCTGTCGGCACACCGTGGAACTTCTTAGTCTCCATAACCATGGGAATCAACTGCTATAATAAATCTCTCTCTCTCTCTCTCTCCCTCTCTCTCTCCCTCTCTCTCTCTCACACACACACACAGATAGATCACCACCTGAAGCATATCGTCATGCATCCTCTCACTTCCTGATCCAATATTTATGGATCTACTGTACTTGTATCTGCTGGCTGGGCTGTTTAAATCACTGTAGAATTTCTCATCACTTTTTGAATGCATTTAATTCAGATCAACAGAGAAAAGTTCCTAAGTGTCCTAGAAATTACCAAGCAAGAGTTTTTGTGACTGCTTTGTTAATGACCTGTAGAAGGAAAAAGGATTATTTTAAGGTCTGTCACAAAACTTAGAATATAACAATAAGAGGATAAAGATAGAGCCCTATCTTTTCTTTGACTTTCAACAATATACAAGCCACTTAAGGTTGCGGAAATCAGTCCTGACCTGCCTGCCTCTGATTCACATGATGTCAGAGAAGAGAAAAAAGAGTTCACAAATAGCCCATTACCCTATTCCCCTTCTCTTATTTTCTGTAGTAAATACGTACAGTGCAAATTCACATCAAAGGGCATTTCTAGTATAATTTAGACTATAAACTCTCAAGGCATTAAAATGTGGTCACTAGTTCATGCTAAGCCACACTAAACTTGAAGGATAAGAGAATTTCCTCATGAGGAAAAGCAAAAATGAGAGGGAGAAGTAAATAGACTGCAATTATTTTGCAGGGATAAAAAACTGTTCAGGGCGGCTTAAGATTCATCTTCTAGTCTAGTAAAGGTTACACCAAAGACAAGATTGATCAAAGGTCTGTTTAATTCAGCAGATCCAAAATAAAATAAGGATTTTTTTTACATGAACAACTTAATTACACTTAAGGGATGATATCCTGAGAGGTTTTATAATTTGAAATGAATATTCAAGAAGGTTATGTGATCCCTTGTGGGAGTGTCATCATGCTGTATAGGCTCCCACCATTTTGAATGTCATTACACTGAATGTTTTATTTATCTCTTCTTGAACTATATATTTATTGGGTATCTAATATATGCTAGTGCGTCACACATAGAAAAACATCTACTTATCATTTCAAAATCCATTTGCTTACCCAGTCACTCTTTCGAACATATTAAATAAGCTCCTCTCTCTCATGTGGCATTTTTTTTAACTATGTAGTAAGATACACAACGAGTGGTGTTAAAAAAAAAAAACCAAGGCTACATTTGATAAATCCTGGCATTTATGGGGCAGACAGAAATAAAAATTGTTTCAATACAGAGTAACGTGATAAAATAGGGTGATAGGCACAAATATTGACTATTAGAAGGATCACAGAAAATGTCATAAGAGCAATGGCACTTGAGTTAGATGGATAAATAAAAATACATTCAGTGGATACAAAAATTCATGTGTACATGGTTCTGTATATTTGAGAATATACAATGAGTTCCATGAAACCAGACTTAAGATTCTCAGTGAGGGAAAACTGTGTGCCTATGGACATTTGCCAATGCCTGGGGCCATTTTTAATTGTCATGACTTGTGGGACAATGCTTTGGGAATCTAGCGTGTAGGGGACAGGCATGCTGCTAAACACTGTATAATACACAGACAAGTTTCCCATCAAATATTAAAAATTACTCAGCCTAAATTCAGTAGTGATTTAAAGGAAGTGAGTGAAAAACCAATAGAAGAAGAGATCAGAAATGAAGGCAATGATATAAATATGACATTTTGATGTTTTATTATAGGTAATGAGAGGAAATATGGTTTTGATAGGATAATTTATTTTTAAATTTTCTTTCTTTTTTTAAGATTTTATATTTATTTTAGTTTTTAAATTTATTTTCTTTCCTTTTTTTTTTTAAGATTTTATTTATTTATTTGACAGAGAGAAACACAGCTAGAACAGGAACACAAGCAGGGGGAGTGAGAGAGGGAGAAGCAGGCTTCCCGCTGAGCAGGGAGCCTGATGTGGGACTCAGTCCTGGGTCTCCGGGATCATGACCTGAGTCAAAGGCAGTCGCTCAACCAACTGACCCACCCAGGCACCCCTAAATTTATTTTCTAAGAAAACTCCACAAGTCAAAGTGTGAAAGATAAATTTGTTAACCCTGAAATTGAATGCTGTAATATCAATAGTTAGACTATTGCAATAATTCATGTCTTAATTCTGGTTAGTAATTGTTAGAGTATGAAATAAGACCACAGAAATACAGCAAGTTACAGAACAGTAAATCAAAAGAAAGCACGTACAAAAGCACTTACTGGAGGAAAAAGTAAAGTCTGAGAGCTCACTAGTTCAGTCCATGCAACCTGTATGAAAAGATTTACATTTGAAGCAAGATGTAAAGATATATGTGTGCTTAAACAAGTAACAGTAACTCAGCTTGAAATCCCTTATCTGGTATTTTTTTACCTTTCTTATTCTTTTAAAATAGTATGTATTTTGAAGACTTTAGATCCTTGGCAATTTGTTGAACCATATTGTTACTGATAGTACTGGAATTTAATAATTGTTTACATTATTGACTACAAACTGGGCTTGTTAGTATAATGTTATTATGGAAATTCTTACACAAATTAATGTCTACTGTTCAGAATGTAATATATTCAAACATACACTTAAAATATAGAGACAAAAATATATGCATAGGCTTGTCCTATCGATTTTAGTATTTTGTGTTTTTAAAATTTTCTTTTGGTATGAAAATTTTGAAACCCTCCCTGACTCTTTCATGTGCATAAGCAAAGTCAGTGTCTGTGATTCCTTTGGAAGATGCTTTACAGATGGACAGAGCCTCTGTTTTTTGCATTAAATAGAACCAAATGCTGTGTTACATTTGTACAGCAATGAACATTTATGCAAATCCAAAGAGTAGGCAGGTGCAAGAGCAAATTTCTTAATGCCATTTGCTCTGAAAATTATATAAAGCTTCTAAATCTATGCTTTTTATAGTAGCTAAAGGAGTTTTGTTTGGTATTTTTAAACAATAACACCTGCTCTGGGCAGAAAAGTAAGTTCCCATACAGCAGGAAGTGGGCTGCTCTTGGTGGGGAGAGGAGTTCCAGAGCTTGTCTCCAATAAGTAATGAGACAATAAAGTAAAATGTATTTTGAAAAGGCTGGGGTGGGTGTTGGAAGGAGAAGTAGGAGGGTGGGAGGGGAGAGATTTTTGCCTTTTGCACTGACAGATGTAGACAAATGGCAGAAATTCAGCCCAGCCAAGGATATGGCAGAAGTCCACAGGACTCCATCTGGGGCCTGTTTCTTTGGCCTCTGAAACCTGGCAGGTCTAAATTTCCCTTTCTCGTTCCACAGTAGCTTAAAATGAGAAGAACTTTTGTGTCTAATTCTCTGATTGACTATCATAAACTAGTGACTGCCATTTCTCTTTTGCTTGATGAATGTACCTCCATTATTTTCAACCCAATGCCACAGAATCAATAGTGATTAATTAAGGTCAATGACTTGTTCATTCAAATCCCTTTTACCAAAGCTGAAGCCTCCCTAATGATATATTTTGATAATGTCCTTATTTCCAAAAAGATGGAGTTATCTGTTTCTCTTCTTTTAACATAATTTTAATATATTATTTAATATATTTGTCTGCTCTCAAGGGTGCTAGTAATTCACAGATATGTTCATCATTCCTTTAAAGAGGTTTCATTTTGTGTTGGCAAGAAACAGTCGTGCTAAAACTGAAAAAACTCCTATTTCATCCTAGCTGTGCCATTAACTTCCTTCACTCACTCAGTCACTTAATATAGTTTCATTGATTTTCCTGAGTATAATGACATTATGGCTATGGCAGCATCACCCCATTCATCTCAAGGTCTGCCAGCTGTTGCAACTTTCTGGACTGATGTCCCATTCTTGTTAATGCCTCACTGTACATCCCCCAGGAAGCTTCATAATCTTTCATAAAGATTCATAATCTTTAGAAGGAGGTAGGTTAGCTACTCTTTAGCAAAGGATAAGCAAAGGCTAAAGAGGGTATCAAGTCAAGGATAAACAATAAGTAAGAAACCTGCTCCATGCCCAGCGTCACACTAGTGTCAGAAATTCTGAAATGAGTAATGTTCATTCTGAAATCTTGGGAAGCTGAAATCTTCTTCAGATATGACTATATGAGTATAGACATATATCACAATAATAAAATAGAATATATCGATTCATTATATCAAATGAAAGAATAGGCATTCCTGAGTGGTGATGCTGTAATGACAGCATAACTCACTAACTCTGTGGACCTAAGCAAGATCCCTATGCTCCTAAACATTATCGTTTCTTCCATTTGCCTGTCCAAATCCACCCAGGCTTTAACCTCAGCCTTGATATATTTGCTTTTTCAGATCCTTTTATGCAGGGTACATTTAGACTAACTGCTTCCCTCAACTAACAGCACCAACTCTTTTGAATGTGGTCCCCTCCAGGGTCTTTTCTCTTATATTCTTTAATTACCCTTGTTCCATTGGAATCAAGGGTGGTATCATCTCTGTTCCACAGGGAAGAAAGGAGTATTTCTGACATTTTCTATATAATCTATGTATATATTTTAAAATATTCCTTTTAATAAGTCCTCCTAAAATTATAATATCTTTAAGATATCAACTATTTTCTATTGGTATCCTGATTAATGTACATATTAAGCTGAAAGTGATATAGAGTTGTCCATGGAAGAAGGATGGCCCAAAAGGTAGCGTTTCACAGTCATAAGTATATAGAAAAATAAAGTACCTGAGGGGAATAGCTAGTAATTTGAAGTCTTAATCATTTTCCTAGGATAAGAGCCTCAGAGATGGAGACTTGCATATTAGGAGCATCTTTAAGATCAACACCTGTAGTGGAATGAAGGCAGTGGGTTTGTTCAGAAAGAGGAATCTAATTGTGATTGAACTGTAGTAAAAGAATCAGAAATAACTTGGGGAGCTCTGGTAATGGATTGGCCCTTCAGAATTGTTCTTTATTAAAGGTTAAGCAGCTAGACCCTGACAATGACCAGTCAGAGAATGCAGGTATGGTTAGGAGCAGGCATCAGCTAGGGGAAGGTGGCTCTGTTTGGCTAAGCTAAACTCCCCAAGAAAAACTAACTGATAGTCTTTAGCTGTTTACACTCACAACTGCCATTGAGGAAAGAGTGCCTTGGTGCAAAATAGATCTGAAAGGTTGACACAACACATATCCATTATTACACTTGGTATGGAAGGATATTTTAGGTCATGTTTTAAGGATATCAAAGGAAAAGGGGAGAATTAAAAAGTGTCTTATCATGAAAAGTCTTGCTAGCAGAGATAACTAATCATAATTAGTAGTAAGTTATTTATCCTTTCAAAGACTCATTTGACCATAAAAAAACAATAGCTGGCAACATATCTGAGATTTTTTAGGATTTTAACTTTTTTCATTGTGTCTAGTTGCTACTGTCATGTATGTCAACATGAAAATAAGAATTACAAAATAAAATATGTCCATATCCACTAGTCTGCTTAAATAAGCCCTATGTTAACCTCCCTGTTTTAAAGAAAACAGGAGGTAAGTGGCTTTTATTAAATGCCTACCCAGGCCAGTCACTGTGATATTTTTCCAACCTGCTTAAGAATGTTATGCTTTTGTATTGGAGTGCCTGTTGTCTATTTTATATTAGCATTATACACAAAGATTTTTCAGTCTGGCTCTGCTGTCAAGGTAGAACTATTGACTTTTTTTTTTTTTTAAGAAAGACTGATGTGGATTATTCTTATTCTACTACTTAGTTGTTATGGGACCCCTGACTGATTCATTAAGTTAACTCAACCTCAGTTTCCTCATATGCAAAATAAATTCTTCCAAATTCTATAATGTATATAATGTTCTGCAGAGTGTATAAGAGATAAAAGGTACTCAATATTGTATGCTACCTCTCCTCTTAACATGTACTTTCATATTTCAGTTATTTTTATGCTTCCTTCTTCTCTGGCTTTCTCCTTTTTTCTCTGGTGTACTCCTTGAGAACAGAATATATGCATAGCACATCTTACTTTTACAGTGGCTAAAATAATGTCTATGTTTAACAGTGTTTCTCTAACAACAGTCTTTGGGCCACCAATAACAGTCACCAGTGTTCTTAGCTCATAAAACCTGACTCAGAATATTAGAAGTTATACCTATGGGTTGTATCAGCATTCCTAAATTAGTTTTATATGCCTATACTCTAAAAACTATAAAACACTAATGACAGAAATTGAAGATGACACAGAAATTGAAGACATTTCATGCTCATGTAAGGGAAGAACAAATATTGTTAAAATGTCTATACTGCCTAAAGCATTCTACACATTTAATGCAATCCTTATCAAATACCAACAGCATTTTTCATTTAGAACAAATAATCCTAAACAATCAATCCTAAAATTTGTATGGAACTACAAAAGATCTCGAATATCCAAGGCAGCTTTGAAAAAAAAAAATCAAAGCCAGAGGTATCACAATTCTGGACATTGAGTTACATTACAAAGTGGTGGTGATCAAAACAGTATGGTAGTGGCATGAAAACAGACACGCAAACAATAGACCAGAATAGAAAACCCAGAAAAGAACCCGCTACTAAATGGTCAATTAATCTTTGACAAAGCAGGAGAGAATATCTAACGGGGAAAAGATTCTTTTCAAGAAACATTGTTGGCAAAACCAGATAGCAACATGCAAAAGAATGAAAATTGACCACCATACACAAAATAAATTCAAAATGGCTGAGAAACCTAAATATGAGACAGGAAACCATTACAATCCTAGAGGAAAACACAGGCAGTTACTTCTTTGACCTTCTTACTAGACATATCTCAGGAGGCAAGGGAATAAAAGTAAAAATAAACTATTGGGACTTCATCAAGATTAAAAGCTTCTGTATAGTGAGGAAAACAATCAACAAATATAAAAGGCAGCTTACAGAATGGGAGAAAATATTTGCAAATGACCTATCTGATAAAGAGTTAGTATTCAAAATCTATAAAGAACTTATAAATTTCAACACCCAAAAAACAGATAACCCAGTTAAGAAATGGACAGAAGACATGAAAATCTTCTTTTTGGATGTTGAGTTTGAGTAGTTCTTTATAGATCTTGGATACCAGCCCTTTGTCTGTAGTGTCATTTGCAAATATCTTCTCCCACTCTGTGGGTTGCTTCTTTGTTTTGTTAACTGTTTCCTTTGCTGTACAGAAGATTTTATTTTGATGAAGTCCCAGAAGTTCATTTTCACTTTTGTCTCCTTTGCCTTGGAGACATGTCTTGAAAGAAGTTGCTGTGGCCGATGTCAAAGAGGTTACTACCTATGTTATTTTCCAGGATTTTGATGGATTCTTGCCTCACGTTGAGGTCTTTCATCCATTTCGAGTTTGCCTTTGTGTGTGGTGTAAGAGAATGGTCTAGTTTCATTCTTCTATATGTAGCTGTCCAAACTCAACATCCAAAAAGAAGATGAACACATCAAAAAATGGGCAAGAGACATGAAGAGGCACTTCTCCATAGAAGATATACAAATGGCTAACAGACACATGAAAAAATGTTCAGCGTCACTAGCTATCAGGGAAATTCAAATCAAAACCACACTGAGATACCACCTTACACCAGTCAGAATGGCCAAAATTAACAAG
>PITA01017486.1:0-22009 GCA_004023965.1 Spilogale gracilis | reverse complement strand
TCTCTTACACTGTTGGTGGGAATGTAAGCTGGTGCATCCGCTTTGGAAAACAGTGTGGAGATTCCTTACAAAATTAAAAATAGAGCTACCCTATTTCCCTGCAATTGCACTACTGGGCATTTACCCCAAAGATACAGATGTAGTGAAAAGAAGGGCCATATGTACCCCAATGTTCATTGCAGCAATGGCCACAATCGCCAAACTGTGGAAAGAACCAAGGTGCCCATCAACAGATGAATGGATAAAGAAGATATGGTACATATATACAATGGAATACTATGCCTCCATCAGAAAGGATGAATACCCAACTTTTGTAGCAACATGGACTGGATTGGAAGAGATTATGCTGAGTGAAATAAGCCAAGTAGAGAAAGTCAAGTATCACATGGTTTCACTTACTTGCAGTGCATAAGGGGTAATGTAGAGGAAGAGAAGGAAAGAAAATGGGAAGTAGGGTAATCCAGGGAGAGAAACGAAACAAGAGAGACTTTGGACACAGAAACAAACTGAGGGACTTGGAGGGAGGTGGGCGGGGGGATGGGAGAGCCTGGTGGTGGTTACTAAGGGCACCTATTGCATAGAGCACTGGGTGTGGGGAATGGGCAATCAATCTTGGACACTGGAAAAAAAATTAAGTAACAATAAAAAAATTTGCATAGAAGAACCTGGGTGGCTCAGTCAGGTAGGCATCTGTCTTCAGCTTGGGTCATGATCCCGGGGTCCTGGAATCGAACTCCACATCAGGCTCCCCGCTCAGCCTAGAGCCTGCTTGTCCCTCTCCCTCTGCCTGTTGTTACCATGCTTGTGCTTCCTCACTCTGTCAAATAAATAAATAAAATCTTTTTTAAAAAAGAAAAAAAAAAGACATGAAAATACATTGTTTTTTAAGAAGACATCCAGATGGCCAAAACATGTAAAAAGATGCTCAACGCCACTCATCAGTAAGGAAATACAAATCAAAACTACAATAAGGTATTATTTCATACCTGTCATAATAGCTAAAATTATCAATACAGGAAGCAACATATGTTGGCAAGGATGTGGATAAAGGGAAACCCTCTTACACTGTTGGTAGAAATGTCAACTGGTACAATCACTCTGGAACTTCCACTATGGAAGTTCCCAAAAAGTTAAAAATAGAACTATCCTATGATCCAGGAATTGAACTACTAGGTATTGACCCAAAGGATAAAAAAATACTGATTTGAAAGGATACATGCATCCCAATATATGTGTATTGTAGCATTATCAACAATAGCCAAATTATGGAAAGAGCCCCAATGTCCATTGACTGATGAATGGATAAGGAAGATGTGGTATGTATATGTAATGGAATATTACTCAACCATAAAAAAGAATGTAATCTTGCCATTTGCAAGGACATGGATTGAGCTAGCAGTATTATGCTAAGTGAAATAAGTCAGAGAAAGGAAAATACTGTAAGATTTCACTCATAAGTGCAATTTAAGAAACAAAGGAACAAAGAGAAAGGGAGAGAGAGAGAAAGAGAGAGAGAGGCACCAAGAAACAGACTCATAAAGATAGAGAACAAACTGATGGTTACCAGAGGGCAAACAGGTGGGGGATGGGCTTAATAGGTGATGGAGATTAAGGAGTGCACTTGTGTCGAGAACCAGGTATTGTATGGAAGAACTGAATCATTATATTGTAAACATGAAACTAATATTACACTCCATGTTTACCAACAGGAATTTAAATAAAAACTTAAAAAAAGACAAAGTTAGTATTATGTAGGTGAAATTTGAGGACCACCATCCCAGGTTATTTATGATAAATATTTGCAGATGTATGCTACGGTATCAATATTCTTTTCCAAGAAAATGTTGGTAGTCAGTATTAAAAAGAAAAGAAGATAAACCTGATCCTTTTAATTTGTTGGGTCTTCTGTATAAGCGCTATGAAAATGAAATGATGAGCAGGAATGTTAATACTAGATTTGGTTTACTAAGTCCTATGATATTATAAACCAGAAGGATTCTGGATCAAATTAGAACCCCCACAAATTATCCAGATAATTTGAAGAATTAACTGAACTCTTCTCAAAATTTTCTTATTTAAGAAATGAAAACTGAAACTTCCTAGTGTTTTTGGCACTTAGATCCTTTAAGTTCCTCTGCTATAAAGAGACACAACACCAATGAGATTCAAAGGCTATAAACTGGAGGATTACAGACACCCATATTCTTAAGGAGTTTTGTTAATAGAGATTTCTGTTATCCCACTTAATCTTTTGTCTGCTTTGAGGGTTGAGTGGCTACTGAATAATGCTTTTAAAATCTTGAACAATTTCCCTTCTCTCTTCTCTGTTTTTCATTTTATGTTTTTTTTTTTTCTGCTCTGAATTTAAAGGAGTTCCACAGGTTATGATAGATGTCCTTGGGTATTCCTATTGAGGGGTTCACTCTAAATTTTGATATTATAAGTACTGTCTTATCTTTAACCAAGAACCCCTTTTTAAAAAACTCTTCACATGGAATGAATATGATTTTCCATAACATATTGTATATGATCTCTGGGATTTGATATATATGTATATGATTTCTGCCACTTTTGGGAACAGGTTGCTATTATTTTCCAGCTAACCACGATCTAACTTTCATAACAGTAATTAACTACCCATACTTCCAGTATTCTGAGGGATATTTAAAACCATGAAGTCCTAGAAATTGGTGTTGGGACCAGTCTTTGCTGCACACTAGAAATAAACCTGACTCTTCCTCAGTAAAATGTATAAAAATCAAATGAATAGGTAAAAATAATTGAAAATTCTTTTGTCAGAATCAGGAATAGTCACCATTACAATCTGAGTTAATGACAAATACTCATTTTCAGTCTCTAACATAAAGCTGATCATGTACAACAGCAGAATAAACTCATACATATGTGTTCCAAAATTAAACATTGTCTATACAAATTTAACCCTAATCAGCCTTAATTTTTACATAATAAGTACTGTTTTGTCCATCATCCCCAAATTGTATGTTTTATATAAGTGACATTTATTTGAATCTTTTTTGGTATGTAACTTATTTTTCTTTTTTTAATTTATCTAATCTCTAAGATTCCCTCCATTCCACAGCCTCAGTCTTATAGAATGCAATCCACACCATGGCCAGTCAATTAGTATTCAGCTAGAAATGCACCAGCACTTCAAATAAGAAGGATTGTAATACCCATGGCCAAATGATATTCCTATTCATCTTTCAATGTATGAACTACATAGTTAGATAAAGGAGTTTCTTTATATATTATCTATTTTCTCATGCTGAGTCCTATTTGAATGCAAAGTACAAAACCAAAACATGTCTTTGAATTCTGCGGTCTAATCACACCCTCACACTTCACAATGGACTATGTCAAAATCTACCCAGATAGTTCAGCATATGGATCATTAAGGCAAGAGACAAGGTTGGCATGCTAGACATCTCTTAAGTGGTCCAAATAAACTAAGCAACAAAGTTGTAATGATGGGAAGTCATTATAGTATACTTGAAAAATATCATTCTGGAAAATTATTGGTTTGAGTCAGGGGAGTTGATGTTGTATATGGTTTATAAAACAGACTTCAGTTGCATGGGGGGAAAAAAACTAAACGGCTAGAAACAAATCATGATAGTAACTTCTTTTTTTTTTTTATTGTTACTAAATTTTTTTTCCAGTGTTCCAAGATTCATTCCCCATTCCCCACAGCCAGTGCTCCACGCTTTAGGTGTCCCCAGTACCCACCACCAGGCTCTCCCATCCCCCCACCCCCCTCCCTCCAAGTCCCTCAGTTTGTTTCTGTGTCCAAAGTCTCTGTTGTTTCGTTTCCCTCCCTAGATAGTAACTTCTTAACACCTTTTTCTGTTGTTCTTATTTTATTTCTTTAAACCATCTTTATAACTAAATTGTTATAAACCGACTATATGAGAAATCTTCTAGGACATTCTTAATAAAGAAAACTGTTTGAAAGGAGAATCACAGCAGAAATTTACTTTAAAAAACTCAGAAATATAAGCAAATAATCATAAAATATTATATATATACATATATATGTATATATACTATATGACATAGTATACATATAATGTATGTATATACTTACAACACCAAAGCTATAGTTTGGATTCTATTTGGTAATCAGACTCACAAAATAAAAATAAAAACAGTGTTTACTTAGCTTTATAAAAGTATACCAGGCAATAAATAAGACAGGTATAGCATTGTCACCTCACTGAGAGACCGGAGAGTTTCTGGAGTGAGTACACAGTTTCATTTGCCTCTTTAACTGTGTAGCCATATATGGCTTCCACCAATAATACCCAAGGCATGTGTGGGTGAATTTGATACAGAGAAGTCATCCCCTCAGTTCCCCACCAAACTTTTATACCATTTGAGAGATACAGATCTAAGACTTGCTTGACTATGCAGCTTCACAAAACCAGGTCTATTCCCAAAGGGCAAGGGAGGCAGAACAACTTTGTCTTTTATCTTAACTCTAAAGTTTCTAAGGAAACAATAATGAGTGATGAGGAACACCAAGGTGAAGATTACTCTCAGCCAGGTCTGGAGAGACAAGGCTGGATATTAACCTTTATTCACAATTATAAAACAACAAAGAAATATGGTAAATGCTAACATATAGACATGTAAAACTCTATCAGAGAAAAAACAGAAAAAGAGTTTAATCCTAAGTGGGGCATTTAGGAAACACTTCATTCAAAAGGTAACATTTGAAGGTTTTTTGAGAGAATAAAGGTAATTTTTAGTATTTGGACAATAAAGCTAAAGTAATTGAGGCACAAGATAGAGTAGGTAGGAAACTAGAGAGACCTGCAGATATTTGGGAGAAAAGATTTTGGATTTCAAGATGTTAGAAATATGATGAGTACAGCATTCAAGGTAAGTGAAACTAGAAGGGCTGGGCCCAAGTAATTTGGCTTTGTGGTATTGAAAACATCAATACAATTTTCTGTAATTAATTTACGTGTTTGAATCTGCCTTGATTTAGGTTTACTTTATTAAAAAAATCAACCTGGATCACTATCATAATACTATTTATAATTATGGAAAACAAAAATAACCTTAATTAGCAAAAAATAAAATATTAAGTACATTTTACCACTCCCACTTGAAGGATTTTATATATTCATTGACAAAAATGCATGTGATGGATGTATGTAACGAAAGCTAATATTGTACCTAGTTTATCAGGCCTCCTTGAAATAAGCAGGGGTTGAAAGAACCAGAAGAAGCAGACTCAAAGAACCACAATTTCCAAACAGGGAGTTACGCTCCCTTTTGCATTATTATCATAAAGAATTATTTTTTATTTTATTGTTTAATGATGAAACTTGTCTTGGGGCACAATTAGAGGTTTTATATAAACTGGATCTCTGTTCAGCCCCAAGAATATTTTTTAAAAAAGTATTGTTCCTTGCTCTTAACTGAATATTAACATCAAGCCAAATTCCTATGATTTCTCTGACAATATTGAAATAAGAATATGTCAAAGGGACAAAAGAGCCTATGAGTTAAGACCCAGGGAATTAAAGTGATTTTGTTCTGAAATCTCCTGCATTGTTATCTTAGTACTATGTCTTTGAAAATTTTATATTAAACTGATGTGATTTCTTATGAAAATGATTCACTTGTAAGAGATAATACTAAGATCAGTGCATTAATTAAGTATAATTTAGAAGGAATTGGGGTGACATCTGTTATATTCTTCTCTACAACTAAAATAAGGGCTTTATTAAAAAAAAAAAAAAGTAGTAACTTGGGGCTGTTCATGTTCTTCTTTAAAATTCCAGAGTCAGCCAATTTAGATATGTTACTAAAACAAATCCTTCCCCTCAAATACATTTAAAGGAAAAATACTTATATGAAGAAATAATCTCTTTTTTCACTAATTGCTTCATTTTAGAAATCAGAAAAATGTGTGCTTTTTTGGAAATTACTTCTATACTTACTATTGACAGTTTAGGAGTTCAAAAAATTTGAGGTAACACATAAGGCTATCCATGCTCTACACCTTGGATGCAATCACATCAAAAGTTACATGTTTTCTTCTTGAATTTTACATTTTAAAATAACTATCTTAACTTTTCTCACTTCACATAACACATATTTTTCACTGAAGTAATGCTATTCTTTTTCATAAAAATACTTTTGGTGCCTACATAATATTAAAGTGGTTGAATGTACCATGCTTTATATTGTGATTTTTAATTTTTTTTATTTGTAGGTAATTACTAAAAACTGAACAAGCTGTAGTAAACGTATTTCAAAATACAGATATTCTTTCCCTGCTTTATTGTTCCTTAATATTAATTTTTTAAGGCAGTTGAAAGAGTTATTCCATAAGTTAGCCAAAAAATCATTTATTTTTTCAAGTTAGAATATATATATGCCATATATATATATATATATATAAAGAAATACCATTTGTCACTAAAGGTGGATCCTTTAGTTGAGGTCTCCTAATTTTAAAATAATTTTAAAACAACTTTTGTCAATCCATCAGCTCACTTGATTACCCTAAAGCTGAATACACAAGGTTTCTTTATGAATAAAATTACAGAGATTTCGTGTTGACTACAGCTCAATTTTCTTTAAAGTTCACATAATGAAAAAAAAATGATTCTGAAAAATAATGAATGAAAATACAATTTTTTTTCAAATAAAAATAAAATTTTAAATTCCAATTAAACTCTCTTAGGTTAATCAAGGTCCTAGCAAGAGAAGGAGTGAGATGGATCATTCATGCTGGCTAATTTGTAACAAACTCAATTAAGTCACTATTTATCAAGATACAGGGCGCCTTAGTAGGTAAGTGTCTGCCTTCAGCTCCAGTCATGATCCCAGGGTCCTGGGACCAAGCCCAGCGTCAGGCTCCCTGCTTGGCAGGGAGCCTGCTTCTCCTCTCTCTGCCATTCCCCCCAGTTGTGCTCCCTGGCTCTCTCTATATCTCTGTCAAATAAATAAAATCTAAAAAAAAAAAAAAAAGATATCAGAATACAAAGAAAACTATCAAGGGATAGTGAAATATTCTAGATCTAACAATAGCAGAAAGATTAGTTTCTGAGGCTGAACAGGGTAAAAAAGAGTCAAGAATGCATCTGCTGGGGCACCTGGGTGGCTCAGTTGTTAAATTTCTGCCTTCAGCTCAGGTCATGATCCTGGAGTCCCAGGATCAAGCCCCTCATCGGCCTCCCTGCTCAGCGGGAAGCCTTCTTCTCCTTTTCTCACTCCCCCTGCTTGTGTTCCTCTCTAGCTGTGTTTCTCTCTGTCAAATAAATAAATAAAAATCTTGGGGAAAAAAAAGAATGCATTTGGATTTGCAGATAAAATCACCTTCATCTTAAAAGGTTTCTATTATGAATCCTTTGAAAGGGGAGGTGATTATTGCTTTGTGAACAAATAGTTACTCTGTGTATTTTTTGCTTTGTAAATCTGAATAGAACTCTATATTATAAAGCAAAATGGGAAAAAATACTTGAAAGATGCTTTGTTGAAGTTTGGCTCTGGGAGTAATTTAGATGTTAACAATTGTAGCTTTTGCAGATGATTTATTTATTTAGTTAGTGCTTGGTATGTTCCAGACACAGTACCATGTGCCAAGCATGTACTCTCTTATTTGATCCCACATAAGTCCTGGAGAGTTTAAGCGTGCTGCCCACAGACAAGCAAGCTAGCAAAGGCAGAGCCACAATGTCAGCATACGTGGTGTCTAGCACTAGCACAGCTGAATATATTTCTCTATGTTTATTTGACACTATCCCTCTCTCGGGAAAGACAAATTCACTATATTTTATCAGCATCTTTCCTCCCCCAAAAGAGACAGTGATCATATTCTGGTTTTGGATTTGTTGTTGTTAACTGTCCATCTTTTCCCATTTCAACTAGCCCTTCCTTCCAGGAATTTGTTTCTGGTATTTCTCCTTGGAAAACAGATTTTGGGATGCAATAACTATGCAGAATTTTTAAAAAGGGGTATTCCTAGGGTTAACATCTAAGAAAAGAGTGTTTATGTGATGGAGAGCTGGATGTTGTTCAAATATGGGGGATGAGCCTTGAACCCTTGTAGTGATCATTTGCAGTATGGCGGATACCACAGAAAAAAGGCCTGACACTGGATATTGCCATTTTCTTTAGCTGAGAGAGTCACAAGAAGGATTGACAACAGAGGGCCAAGGATCATCTTAGCAGGACTTCCATCAGGTGAAATAATGAGCCTTTTACTCCTAAAGGAGACTGTACAGTGTATGATAGCATCCACTATAGTAAATACGAATCTCATCTTTAATTTATAAGTGAAATAATATAAATTATGCACACACATGCTTATACACATGTATTTTACTATATGCATAAATGCATTGTTATAAATAACAAATAAGGAGATTACAGCATAGTTGTTTAGACAGTTACTACAGTAACACCTGATAAAATATTTAAAGTACATGCTTACAAACATAAAAGTATATGTGTGAATTTCTAGCTAAACTGGCATTATTCCTAGATAGAAAAGACTCATTGAAAAGTTTATGAATTGCTCAACCACAGAAATCAATGTGTTTATACATTAAATTTGTTTTAGGTTCTTGAATTAGGGCAATTAATTGCTGTACATTACAGGCACAATTTCTGTGCCTCCAAATGATTAATTATATTGTAGATTCTACATGTTTATCATTACCTAAGAAAGAAAAGCATCTGTGAGTGGTCCTGATATTCTGCCCATAGCTGGACAAATTGTTCAATTTTATATTCAAGGTTGCAAACCATCATGCATGAGTTTGACTCTTCCCTAACTATAGATGTCAAATAGTTTTTTCTGTAGTCCAGGAAAATGATACAAAGAAGTCAAGCTGTTCCTTTAAGATGAGTTCTGGGAGGCAAAACCAGATCAGAGTAAAGCTGGACGAGCAGAGATTACAGAGAAAAGAAAAGAAAGATATTCATGCTGTGTATTTTATTCATTTCAATCTTCACAATATATCCTAATCAAGAGGTTTTTTTCAAGCAAAAATCTGAGTTAAAGATTTTAGATGAACTTTCCCATCATCATACAGGAAATATTTTTACAGAGAATTTAAACCTCCTTCTATTGACCAAAAAGTACAAGTGGTAATCCATTATTTTGGTTCATCTTCTAGAAAACTCTTTCAAAGGCATGCTTGCATTTGACATAGCTAACTGGAAGCACTTATATGAGTGTACTAACATAATACCAATTTGCCTTCTTTTCCCACTTTCTCATCTGCAATTCTTGATGTGGATTTGTGACTATTCCGCTTTGGAAAAGAATGGGTATAGATGTATGAAAAACATGAACTCTTAAAAATGTTAAAATCTAGAGCAAATGAACCATTAAAGTGTTCAGATAAAAGTCAAATGAAGCTCTTTGTGATTCACTTGGAGATTTGGTTTAAGATTTTTCAATTTCTGGACAAGCCTGCACCTGTCCACAGATTCTGCTTTTCCTTCTTTAATAATTCAGCTGCTGACAGTTGGAGCTTTGCTTCTGCTTCATTAATCTGCTCCTGGGAAGTAGTATTTTCTCAAAATTTTGGTGACATTTTCATTTCTCATCTTAAAGGATCCCTCTCCACCTCTTCCAGAGGTCGCACATTTCCACCAACTCAGACAGATGGACTGGCTCATTCTTATTCAACCTGGCAGTGTTCAAAATCAAGTGCTCATTTTTTCCTTTGATTTACCACTGCTTATTTACATCTTTGTCCATTAGATAGAAGCACCAGTCTCATTCCTATTCCTTTTTGTCTCTAAATCACAATTCACTGAGTTTGCATCCTCAGAGATATTTTGGATTTTTCCAAGAATATAAGAGGTTCTTTTTATTATCAATGAAATGTTAATCAAATGAAAGTAATATTACTATAACATGCTGACTTCTCAAATTGTAATGCAAAATATCATAACATATATTAAATGTATATCTGTTTTTCTCAGTTTCAAAAGACAGTCTATTTAAATACTGATTTTTCTCCCTCTACTTTTGGAGGTTTAATTCTAGACTCCTGTTTGGATGCCAATGTGTTTAAAATAAGTAACCTTTTATGTTTGTTTTTCAAACTCCCAAACATACTTATGTCACTCGTATTGAGTCTTATTTATAAAGTCAAATATTATAACACATGCTGATTTTTTTTGTGAGTCAGATTATTTGGAACTATCTTTCTTTTGTGGAAAAGAAAGGATGAATTTGGAGAACAAAAGATTTAGAGCAAGGCTCTGGTGCTTACTTACTATGTGGCATTGAGTCAGTAGCTTAATTTTTTTAAGACTCATTTTTTTCCCCCTCAGCTCCAAAATAGTACAATTGTCAATGCCTATCTCATAGAACCACTGTGAGTACCAAATGAATCATTGCATGTAAATTCTTAACACAGAATGTGAAACATGGTGACTTCTTGAAAATGTTATTATTGTTGGTATGAAGAGTTTTAGAGCACAAGACACATTGCTCTCCAATAGTAACTTTGTTATCCAAGTCTTGATTACAGAGTTTACAGAGTTTCAGAGTTTCCATCTTTGATTTGATAAAAAAGTAAACTGAATGCCATTGGCTGGATTGTGTCCCTCCTCCCCATTTATACACTGAAATCTTGAACCCCCACTACCTCAGAAGGTAACCACATTTAGAAATATAATCTTTCTTAACTTTTTAAAAAATTTATTTGACAGAGAGTGTGAGCCTCAGAGAGAAAGCACAAGTGTGGGACAGGGAGGGACAGAGGGAGAAACAGAGTCTTCACTGAGCAGGGAGCCTCCCAGGACCCTGGGATCATGACCTATGCCAAAGACAGACACTTAGCCAACTGAGCCACCCAGGCACCCCTAGATATATAATCTTAAAGAGGTGCTTAAGTTCAAATGAGTTCTGTGGGATGAGCCCAAAGCCAATATGATGGGGATAGTGTAAGAGTAAATAGGGGCATACACATAAATCAAGAGACAACCATGTAAGGACAGGGTGAGAGGGGTGGCCATCTACAAGCCAAAGAAAGAGGTCCCAAATGAAACCAACCTACCAACACCTTAATCTTGGACTTTAACCTCCAAAACTGTGAGAAAGTAAAGATCTGTTGTTTAAAGAACAAGTTTGGGTGTTTTTTATGGCAGTTTTAGGAAATCAATATGCCTACCTATAATTACAAGATACAGCATACTTCCCATACATAGCAGGCACTTAATATTCATTTCATTTCCCCAAATTATGAGATTTGTGATGCTATTTTGTAACTATTGGTGTGATTTATTTCTCTTGATGTCAGTAATCATATAACCCCTACTTAGCACTCTTCCTCCCACAGCAAAGTCAGTGACTTGCAATTAGTGCATTGATGATTATTAAGTAAATAACCATACATATGAATGATACTGAAGCTGAACTGTCTATAGGAAAACTAAAAATTATGTCTGGCCCTCATGTGGTTAAATTTAATGACAGCTTTATCTCCAGTATTCTGAAATTGCCAGATGGTTGTAGCCATTTTAACATAATACTAATTGGCAGCCTAGAAGCAACACATTACAGGGAAATTTTCCCATGTAACTCTCCATATTTGCACAGTGTGGAAATGTTCACCTCTCATTTACCTTAAAGTCATATGAATGTGGCCTATTTAATGTTTTATTTAGGTCTTTTCCTTTATTCATTGGGGTGAGATTATTAACGTTGCATAAATAATTTAGTTAAATATTCTTGCCAGCCACAAAATAAATGCAAACATGCATAGATCAGTAATGCCTTATTTGAAGTGTTCTATCAATACTTTGTAGAGAAAATGAAGGGATTTGTGCAACCAGTCTGAGTTGACTTCAGACAATCCAAGAATATCAGCATATTCTGGTACTCTTACCTTTTTTTACTAAGAGTTTTATAGATTTAGGGGCACCTGGGTGGCTCAGTTGGTTGAGCGACTGCCTTCGGCTCAGGTCATGATCCCCAGGATCGAGTCCCATATTGGGCTCCCTGCTCGGTGGGAAGCCTGTTTCTCCCTCTCTCACTCCCCGTGCTTGTATTCCCTCTCTGGCTGTGTTTCTCTCTGTCAAATAAATAAAATCTTAAAAAAAAAAAAAAAGAGTTTTATAGATTTAGCTCTTACGTTTAAGTCAATGATCCACTTTTAGTTAATTTTTGTATTTGGTGTGAGGTATGAGTCACCTTCATTCTTTTGCATGAGGAGATATGGTTGAATTATTTGTTGAAAACCTGTTCTTTCCCTATTGAATGGTCTTGGCATTTTGTTGAAAGTCAGTTTATCTGGGGGGCCTGGGTGGTTCAGTTGTTAAGCATCTGCCTTCTGCTCAGGTCATGATATCAGGGTCCTGGGATCCAGCCCCACCATCAGGCTTTTCATGGGGCTCCCTGATCAGCAGGGAGCCCGCTTTTCCTTCTCCCACTCCTCCAGTTCATGTTCCCCCTCTCACTGTGCCTCTTTCTGTCAAATAAATAAAATAAAACCTTAAAACACACACACACAAACACACACTCATGCACATATATAATTTCGTTCTATCAATTCTATCTTTTTCATGTATATGTTTACCTTCATGCTAGTACTGCACTATCTTGATTACTATTGCAATCAAACTACTATTTGTAGTAAATTTTTAAATCAAGAAGAATGAGTTCTCCTTTTCCCCCGCCCAGATTGTTTTGGTTATTCTGGGTTCCTTGAGTTTCCGTGTGAATTCAGGATCAGCTTGTAAATTTAAAAATAAACTAGCTGGTATTGTGATAGGGATGGCACTGAATATGTAGATCAATTTGATAAGTATTTCATTCTTTACATTATCAAGCCTTCTAATTTATGAACATAAAATGTCTCTTCCTTTCTTAGCTGCTTGATTTCTTTTCTTTCTTTTTTTTTTTTTTAATATTTTATTTATTTGACAGAGAGAAACACAGCGAGAGAGGGAACACAAGCAGGGGGAGTGAGAGAGGGAGAAGCAGGCTTCCCGCCGAGCAGGGAGCCGGATGTGGGACTCGATCCCCGGTCTCCGGGATCACGACCTGAGCCGAAGGCAGTCGCTTAACCAACTGAGCCACCCAGGCGCCCCTGCTGTTTGATTTCTTAAAAAAAAATAATTTTCATAGTATGAGTTTTGCATTTTTTTTATTGTTGTTGTTGAATTTATTCTCGGGGGTACCTGGGTGGTTCAGTCAGTTAAGCGGCTGACTTTGGCTAAGGTTGTGATCCCAGGGTCCTGGGATTGAGCTCCAGGTTGGGTTCCCTGCTCAGCAGGGAGTCTGCTTCTCCTTCTCCCTCTGTCTGCAGCTCTGCCTGCTTGCGCTCTCTCTCTCTATGTCAAATAAATAAATAAAATCTTAAAAAAATATTCTTAGGCATTGTATTCTTTTAGATGTTGAAAGTTGATAGTTTTTTTATTTTAATTTTTGGACTGTTTATTGCAAGTGTATACAAATATAATTGATTCTTGTATTTTGATCTTGTATCCTGCCAACTTCCTAACTTGTTTAATAATTTTAATATATTTTTTGAACAGATTCCTTAGGAATGTCTATATAAAGATCACATTATCTTTGAATAGAGTATTGCTTTTTTTTCTAATATAAATAATTTTTATTTCATTTTCTTGGCTAATTGGTGCTGCTAGGACTTCTAGTAAAATGTTGAACAGAGGTGGTGAAAGCAGATGTCCTTGTGATATTCGTTGTGGGGATGCTTTTTATCAAGTTAAGTCCCTTTTAGATTTTCAGTGTTTTTACTCAGGAAAGTGTTGGATTTTCATAAATACTTTTTCTGCATCTATGGATATGATCATGTTTTTGTTTTGTTTCGTGTTTTGTTCTTTTTTATTATATTATTTTTTATTTTTTAAAATTATATTAATATGCCATATCACATTCATTGATTTATTAATGTTAAGTCAACATTGCATTTCTGGGATAAATCCCACTTGGTCAATTTTTTTTTCTTTTAAGATTTTAATTATTTATTTGAGGGAGAGAGAGAGAAAGAGAGAGGGCAAGCACAAGCAGGGGGGTGGGCAGAGGGAAAAGGAGAAGCAGGCGCCCCCCGCTGAGCCAGGAGCCCAATACCGGGTTCAATCCCAGGAAACTAGGATCTTGATGCTTAACTGACTGAGCCACCCAAGTGTGCACCCTCCATTTAGTCATGTTATATAAAACTTGCTACCTGTTGCTGGATTTTAGTGCTAGTGTTTTGTAGAGAATGGTTCTGTCATTTATTTAAGATTTTATTTATTCCACAGAAAGAAACATAGCTAGAGAGGGAACACAAGCAGGGGGAGTGGGAGAGGGAGAAGCAGGCTTCCTACCAAGCAGGGAACCCAATGTGGGGCTCGATCCTGGGACTCTGGGATCATGACCTGAGCCAAAAGAGACACTTAATGACCGAACCACCCAGGAGCACCCCCCCTTTTTTTTCCAGTTGTGTATTTTGACGGTAATTTTAACATCATTAATTCTATCTCTTTACTTGTTATAGGTCTATTCAGATTTCCTCTTTTTTCCTTGAGTCAGTTTTGGTAGATTGTGCCTTTCTAGGAAATAGTCCATTTCATCTAAATGCCTATTTTATTGGCATACTCTTATTCACAGTATTCCTTTATAGTCCTTTCACTACTCTAAGGAATATTATTACCTACTCTTTTTCTGATTTTTAATAAGTTGAGCCTTGCATTATTTTTTTTGATCGACCTACAGAAAAAATTGTCAATTTTAATGATTTTTTCAAATTAAAAAAAATTTGGTTTCTTTGATTTTTCTGTATTTTTTCCTGCTTTCTCCTTCATTCATTCCCACTCTAATTTTATTATTCCCTTCACTTTGTTGGTTTGGATTTATTTTGTTATATTTTTCCAGTCTTCTAGGGAGGAAGGTTTCATTTTTGAAGTTTAGATTTTTTTTAATTTTAATATAGGCATTACAGCTATAAAGTTCTCTATAAGAATTGTGTTATCTGCATCATAGAATGTTGTGTTCCATCTTAATTCTCTCAAAATATTTTCCATCTTGTCTTGCTATTTCCTCTTTGACCCATTGTTTAAAAGTATATTGCTTATTTTTTACATATTTGTGAGTTTCTCAAATGTCCATGTTATTGACTTTTAATTATATTCCATTGTAGTTGTGGACCATATTTTGTTATTTTTTAATGTATTGACTTTTTTATTGTCATTAAGGATGCAACTGGATATAATATTACTTTTATTTTTGTTTCTATAGGTGCCATGTGTTTTTCTGTTGTGTTTTATCCTTCTTTTTTTAAGTGATTTATTTTATTTATTTACTTTTTTATTATGTTATGTTAGTCACCATCCAGATCATTAGTTTTTGATGTAGCATTCAAAGATTAATTATTTGCATATAACACTCAGTGCTCATTACAATACATGCTCTCCTTAATACCCACCACCGGGCTATCTCCATCCCCATCCCCCAACTCCAAACCCTCAGATTATTTCCTGGAGTTCATAGGCTCTCACGGTTCCTCTCCCCCTCTGAGTTCCCCAATTCAGTTTTCTCCTCCTTCCCCTAATAGTCTCCATGCTATTCCTTCTGCTCCACATATGAGTGACACCATATGATAATTGTCTTTCTCTGCTTAACTTACTTCACTTAGCATAATCCCCTCCAGCTCAATCCATGTTGATACAAATGGTGGTATTCAGCTTGTCTGATGGCTGAGTAATATTCTGTTGTATATATGGACCACATCTTCCTTATCCATTTGTCTGTTGAATGGCATCTTGGCTCCCTCCACAGTTTGGCTATTATGGATATTGCTGCTATGAACATTGGGATTCATGTGTCCTTTCCTTTCATTACATCTGTATCTTTGAGGTAAATACTCAGTAGTGCAATTGCTGGGTCATAGGGTAGCTCTATTTTTAACTTTTTGAGGAAACTCCATACTGTTTTCCAAAGTGGCTATATCAGCTTGCATTCCTGCCAACACTGTAAGAAGGTTTCCCTTTCTCCACATCCTAGCCAGCATTTATTATTTCATGCCTTGTTACAAAGAACACTTATAAAAGAAATTGAGGAAGACACAAAATGATGGAAAAAAATCCATATTCATGGATTGGAATAATAAACATGTCTATGCTGCACAGAACAATCTATACTTTCAATGCCATCCTATAAAAATACCATTGGCATTCTTCAAAGAGTTAGGAAAAAAATGATCTTGAAATTTGCATGGAAACAGAAAAGACCCCAAATCACCAAGGGAATGTTGAAAAAGAAAAACAAAGCTGGGGGGCATCACGTTGCCTGATTTCATACTATATTACAAAGCTGTGATCACCAAGACAGCATGGTATTGGTGCAAAAACGGACATACAGGTCAATGGAACAGAAAAGAATCTCCAGAAATAGACCCTCAACTCTGTGGTCAACCAGTTTTTGAAAAGTCAGGAAAAAATTCGTAATGGAAAAAAGAGAGTCTCTTGCTGGGAAAATTGGACAGCTATATACAAAAGAATGAAATTGGACCATTCTCTTTCACCATATACAAAAATAAACTCAAAATGTATCAAAGACCTCAGTGCAGGACAGGAATCCATCAAAAATCTTAGAGGAGAGCATAAGTAGTAACTTCTTTGACATTGGCCGCCACAGCAACTTCTTTCATGATATGTCTCCAGTGGCAAGTGAAACAAAAGCAAAAAGAAACTTTTGGCAATTCATCAAGATAAAATCATCTGCACAGCAAAAGGTAAACTAAAAGTCAACCCACGGAATGGGAGGAGATATTTGCAAGTGACATTACAGATAAAGGGTTGGTATACAAGATCTATAAAGAACTTCTCAAACTCAGCACCCAAAAAATAAAATAATCAAGTCTAAAAATGGACAAAAGACATGAACAGACACTTCTCCAAAAAGACATACAAATGGCTAACAGAACATGAAAAAACGTTCAACATCATTAGCCATCAGGGAAATTCCAATCAAAAACACATTGAGATACTACCTTACACCAATAAGTGATTTTATTTATTTAATTATTTTGTTCTTCTTTCTTTCTTTCTCTCTCTCTCTCTTTCTTTCTTTCTTTCTACCTTCCTTCCTTCCTTCTTTTTCTTTTTACAGAAGTCGTTCAGTGTGATGGCAACTGTTGCAACAAGTTCACTGATATGGCTGGAAGCAAATGACTATGTATTTTTCCTAAAAGAAATACTTATTTCCATCCACAGATTTCTTAGGATTTATGGAAATATGTGGTGAGCAGGTTCTCAAGAAAAGACTAGGTTTTATGTCACTATGTGCTGGTAATGACACAAAATCATTGTAATTTGAAAAAATAAATAATATATCCTAAAAATAAATAACTAACTAAATAATAAACAAATAACATATCCTAATTATGTACTCTAAGACTGCAGATCAAGGCATTTTACATTACACTAACTTGAATAATTTTAGGCATTGGATTTCCATTTACTGAGGTAAGTGCTGCTGCTGATAAATCTGGTCTGGGAGAAAGGATCCTGTGTTCAATTTAAAAGGAGGTAGAATTTACAGTATTCTTGATATATCCAAAAATATATGCCTGTTAGTCATTTGAATGTTATAGTAAGGCATTATGGTAACTAAGAGGAGGACATGTGTGGCCTCTCAGCCAGGTACCTATGGTCTCAACTGGGCATGAGGTAAGAAATTTTGTTTGCAAAATCATTCCTAATCCTCACTGGAAAAAAGATTAAATGTATAGTTTTCAGCATTATCCTGGTTAGGTTTGTCTAAAAAACCTGGACAGAGATAACTTTGAGAAGTCACAAGACGGTTACATCTGATGAGGTAAGGCATTACAGAATAGAGAATGATGTTTCCAGTGACTTTATATTATTTGGTCTAGATAAGAAAGTGTTTGATGGGGAAGTTTGTGCTATGTCTGAGTACAAAATGTTGCTATCACTGCATTTAGAGTCTCCTGTGAAAGTCAATATGCATCAACAATGCACTTCAAGTTCTATTTGTTGGAGGAACAAAATAACTGTAGATTCTTCTTTTTTTCTCCTGAGGGGAGATGTTTCTGATGAACAGGCATTAGTGTTTCTTTCATTAGGAACTTTAAAAAATATAAATTAATGTCTTAGTATTGTGGCTTCTGTAGCAGTCCCTTGTGTTTTAGAAGAGCATGAATCAATTCACCAAGGCTACAGCCCTCTCACATTGTAAACCAGTGAAATTAAGTTTGTGAATCTGAAAAGCTGAAAAATTACTCCTGGGACTGAGGAAAATGTGAGAATAGGATTGAAAAGCCATGATTCCCTATCCGTCTTCCTACAAACTTACATAGCCTCTGTCATCTGGGAAGAAAGGTTTTTACCATGCCAGTTAAAAACTGTGAATGTGACCTAGATAATTCTTGAAGAACTTAGGTTGAAACACTGCCTTTAATGTCCAATGGAAGGAAAACTAAACCTCCCTTCCTTAGAATGAATTGTGGTAAAACAAGTGTATCAAAAGGACCAAATTGAGACTAAAAAAAAAAAAAAAAAGATTATCCTTTGAGGTAAGCTGTCTGAATATATTTGGTCATTCTTTAAAATAGTCTTATCATATTTAAAACACAGGAAATACTGTGTGTGTGTGTGTGTGTGTGTGTGTGTGTGTGTGTGTGCGCGTGCGTACGCACTATGGTAGTTTAAATAACAACCAAACATTATTCTCAGCCATAAAAATAAACAACCTCTCTACAAAAATAAGAAAAACTTCACATTCAAGAGGTATCTAATCTGGAATTATATTGTTATAAATAATTTATCACTGAAGATATGATATTTTATTTCTTAGTAGAGTTCTCCTTTGCTACTTATTTCAAAAATAAATTATGTAATAAATTTTAATATTCTTCACTTCCTGTTTTAATTAGAACAGGAACAGAGGATAAGCAGGATGATCATCTGGCTTGATGCCTAGCTCTTTCATAGATTCCCAATAAATTTTTTGTGTATGATTCACACTTGGTATTGAAACATCAGAGGAATGAAAGTTGAAGAAACTTGAACTGTCTAGCACATAAACATAAGATCTCCTTGTTGGCATTTGTAATATCTACAACTTAATGGGAAAGGGATTTTGGACATGATTTGTCCTACTTATAAGTAAAGCAAATTTTAAAGAAGGAGGGATTTGGTTCACTATAAAGAAAAACAGTAAAAATTGCCCCACAATAGTCTAACTTTTTTGGCTTTACTCAATAGTGTGGTTCACTGACTAAAAACAATGAAATGCTATTTTTTTTCTCTAGAGATCTTGACTGGGTGACCTAAAATGTTTCCTCTATTATCAATTCTATAAAAATTAAATATTTTATATTTTTGATTAATGTGTTTACTCATCTATTAATTCATTCATATTTAATTTTGAGTATCTACTTCCACCCCTTAAATGTGTTAGTTACTAATGATCAGAATTTTGGAAGATATACATTGCCCTTGTTTCCTCATGGCTTCAATAACAGTAGAGAAAACAAGAAATAAACTGACAGTGTCAATGTCATGTGATAAGAGCTACAATTATGAAAGGGGAAGTTATGGGAACAGAGAGTGGGGGCTTTTTAGCCGTAATACTCTTCGCAAAAGTGTGGAAGTTTCAGGTACCACCAAGAAAATTTTACACTGCTCCAGATACTTATATCAAATACCTCAGGACCAAAGTAAAGTATGGAACCTCAAAGAATCAAGAATCTAGGGTCATGTTTAGATAGACTGAAGAGGCAGAACAGAAAACTCATGTTCACTGAGAGTCCTACCATTCAATTAATCCCCTAGAGTTTATCATAATATAGTAAATATTTTCTTCATAACTGACATACTATTCATTGTTATACTCATTATTGAATTCCTACGAAGTAAGTTGATCTTAGATAATAAAGAGATGGAAGTTTTAAGTTTAGCTGTACAAGTGTCTTCTGAGATTTAATTGACTTGATATTTGAGATTTACCCAGTCCACATTATACATCTCTGTACCACCCAAAGGCTTGATAACATCAATTTTGAAGTCTCCCTAGCAAAGGATGGAGAGAGCTCATTTAGCCTTTCTGTAAATACTTTCCTAAAAAAATGTTCCAAATGTAATAAAATATTTTCCAGGTGGTGGTATGCAATATGTCAAGATAAAAGATTTTGCCCCAAGTAGCTACAAGAAGTGGGAAAGTAGAATGACTGTAGGCATCCTTGTTCTATACATGCTCTTTGTATACTTCTCTTCTTATTCATGGCCACCGTTGTTCATAAATGAGCTATATGATGCATTTTTATAAAATACAGCCACATAAGTCTATTTGAACGCACTATAAATAACAGCATATGATGGACTTCCACCTTCCTTTAAAAAAAAACAACTATTCATTTATTTATTAGAGAGAAAGCAAGCAAACACAAACGGGAGGGATAGAGGAAGAAGCAGACTGCCTGCTGAGCAGGGAGCCTGATGTGGGGGTGGATCCTAGGACTCCAGGATCATGACCTGAGCTAAAAGCAGCCAGTTAACTGACTGAGCCACCCAGGTACCCTGACTTCTACCTTCCTAATTTCAAAGGTTACAGGTATATAAAATTAGGTTGATGGCTTAGAAAATTTACTTTACAAATGATGACTAGATAGATGTGAGGAAAATTACACACACACACACACACACACACACGAAGTTTGGACAAAGTTTACAATTCACGAACTAAGGATATAAAAACAGATGACAGTCACAGGAGATTAAATCATATTTATAAAATTTTACTTGGCCCCAGAACTTTAAGGGAGACATCAGTCACATATGCTATCCACACAGCGGAGGGCCAATGAGAGGTTAAATATATCATATGTATTGCCTTGTCATGTCTCTTTTATGTTTGTGGCTTAACAAAACATGCAGTCTACTTGAATCATTATTTGAGAATATTTGTAAATATCTAAGGCCTTCTACTTTCTTTCTATTTCTTTCTCTCTTTTTCTTTCAGTTTTACTGAAATATAGTTCACATAACATAAATTGACCAAATTTAAGTATACAAAACATAGCCATATCTATATCCATTTTAAAAATATTTCTATTGCCTGCAAAAAATAAATTTAGCTTCGTATTCAAGATGGCGGAGGAGTAGGAGACCTAAATTTTGTCAGGTCACAGGAATTCAGCTAGATAGCTATCAAACCATATGGAACCCCCATGAACTCAACAAGAGATTGAAGAAAATAATAGCAGCAATTCTATGAATAGAAAAGTGACCACTTTCCACAAGGTAGAACATGCAGTGAAGTGAATCTGAGGCGATATGTGGGAACATTGACTGTGAGGGAGGGGCTCCCAAAAAGTGATAGAGCAGCAGGGATATAAAGCTGTGGCTCCAGGCCAGGGATAGAAAGCATTCCCCAGTGCTGCATGAAGGAGCCTGGCAGCATGGGGAGTCCCTAAAGCTGCTGCTTGGTCTGCCCACTTGGGCTAGGTGTGACATGTGGTATCATCGGGTCTTAGTGTTTCCATCATGGGTGTGGGCTCCAGAGAGCATCTGGGCAGAGACAAACTCTTACGAACTAGCATCAGTTGCAGTTTCTGTGGCATGGGAGTGAAGTGACAAGTGGGGGCTTCGGGCACCATTCTATTGTCTGCAGATGCGCACTACCTGTGAAAGGTGGCGGGATGCAAGGAAAATACAGAGAAAGTCTGTGTGCCCTGCACCATCCAGAGGGGAGCTAACTGAGGCTACTCTCTGAGACAGAGGTCTGGGTGTGGACATCTTACTATTCCCTGACTTTCCGAAAAGCTGCAAAAAGCTGCAAAAGAACAAATCTTCCAGAGAACAAAAGCCTGAAAACCTGGTTGCCATAGAGCCCAGCCCCTTGAAAGGGGGCAGGAAGACTCAGCCCAGGTAACACTGACTGAAAAACAAAGTGACAGGCTCCTCCACCAGAAGGCAAGCCAGAAGAACAAAAGGACAACACCAATAGGTTTCCATAAAACTATAAAACCCCAACATC